>BMAO01029656.1:0-17675 GCA_019973975.1 Trichonephila clavata | reverse complement strand
CATTCCTCAGAAGCTGGTATCTCTTTTTAGTATGGCACCCATACAGGCGAATACCAATCCCCGCCGGATTTTGATGCCCAGTTTCCTCTCTAGAGGGAGGCACCGGAGCTCTGAAGGTGCGAATCTGTACTAGGGTTTAATTTAGCCGAGGGCACCCTAGCTAAGCATACACTCTAGGGATATTTTGCATGCCAGTGATAATGCCGTAGTCGATTTTCTACATCATGAAAATCCACCGACTTGGGCCGAAGTCGAGCCAGTAACCTTTGCGGTAGAAGGCCAACAACAAACCAACCATGTCATCCAGCCGGCTGACTGTACAGATTATCGATATAATAATTAGATTTGGTAAATGTACTTTTAAATAATAGGATAAGTACTATGTTAGTATAGTAGTTGATAGGATATATATTACTTTGTTAGTATCGATATATATTAATTATAAAATACATTGTGCATAGTATTGGTATTTGTATAAGTACAGTAAGACTCCGCTTAACACGGGTATACGTTCTATCAAAGTAGAGCGTAATATGAAACAGCGTTAAATGAAGTTATCTCCTCATGTAAATAATGGGGTTAGGGGAAACTAGGTAGAAAATTGGTCAGGTATTTTACCATTAAATTTATTAATTACGTTTTATAACAATAAAACGAAAATTTATTTCTCACAAATATAGAAACATAATAAACGAATTTACATATAAAAATAAATAAAATTCGAAGTCAGTATGTTTACATTTCAGATCATTCAGTCTGTTCTGTATTTCCAATTTTCTGACTTTTCTGCGTTTCGCGTGATGGATTAGTTAGACTTACTAGAAAAGATTAGAATAAATGTAATATTGAAAAACTAGATTCATACAAAATGAACAACCGATGCAAAGAAAAAACTTAAAAGTTTAGAAAAACTAGATTCTAGAACGAACTCTTTGATGACCACACCCACCCATGATAAAAACTAAAAATCCTATTTGTCATTATAGCAATCGTTATATCATATAAATTTATACTTACATATCGTCAACATATCTTTGAAACGATAAAAATACGTTCGTTTAACACTGCATGAAAGAAGAAACACAGATAAACTGCTTCGAATATCAGGTAGACTAACGCTGCGTACATTTCGGAGAATCCCACAATTCAAATAAAAGAGCGTTAAACCGAAACAGCGCTAAACGAAACAGCGTTAAGATAGGTCTTATATATTGCATCAGCGAAAATGTGGATTTTATTTTTTGTTATATTTGAACGTAACTTTTATTTCACTTCCTTTAAATTAATAAATTTTTTAATATTTTTTTCAATTTTTCTATAAGCTCAAACTTCCCGAGTAGACTTATCACACTCCCTAGGTGTGTTCCAGTCCCCCACAGTTTCAAAAACGCTTCTCTAAGTCTAAACACAGACGGTGGTTGTATCGTAACAGTACACTCTTGTTACTATTGCCTGCTGGAGCATAGCTCAAAATTCACTGTTTTTCGAAGAATGTGTCCGTGAATAACATTAGACGACTGAAAATTTTAATTATAATATAATTGAGGCCAATTTGTGAACAAAGGCAGCCCCTTGAGGTAAGGGTCCTGGGCCCAGGCGCATGACGTCCCTGATATTATGTGTACACGTTTAAGTAAAAGAGAGTTTTTTTATGACCGCATTTAAAACCAGTCAACTTATTGAAAAAAATGGGAAAATGCATTTTTTTATGTATTTCATTCAAAAAAATGAGATTCATTTTCAAAGTAATATACGGGCTCGTAGCATTTCAAAAAAATCCATACATTTACTAGGTAGAATTGAAAAGTTTCCGGACTGAGACTATAACGTGGACAACTTTTACAGTAGAGTGACTACAATAACACTTTTCTACCGTTGCATTTTCCCCCTTCTCTAAAAAAAAGTTTGTTCCAAATCACGTGGTCGTTGGCTCGTCCCAGCGTCGTATTTACCGCCAGCGATTGAAAGAAATTGCGTTTGTTGAACGGACTATAAATAGCGAATTTGGGCTAGTTTGGTAAGAAGTGCTACGGAGACGAACGAAATTTTGAAACATGTGTAAGGCTGTGATAAATTATCAATGAATGCGGGCTTTTGAATGTCATCAATGTTTCAGACAAGGCAGGGAAAGTGTCGAAGATGACAAACGCTCTTCACGTATGCAGACTTCTCGCCCTGCTGAAAACTTCGAAACGTTATCTGCGGCGGTACGTAAGAACAGGCTCAAAGGATAGCAGAGTAAGTTGGGATATCCTTATATATATATATATATATATATAATTTACTAATTTAATGTAAGGATAATTAAATTAGATCTAAAATTATATCCCTAGACCATTTCTAACTTTTATCTTCCCGTTACATCTTCAAGCATTAAAATTATTAAGCCGTTCGAGAATGAAGAACACATGGCCCTAAACAGAACTTTGCCGCTCGACATTAATTTTTATTACCTAGTATGACATGCTTAACTTTCAATATACCTCTTCAATGAAGAAGCGTACTTGAAGAACATCTGGCTTTTGGAATAGCCGCCGACTCTGATATTTAACACGTGTCCGTTTTTCTCTCTTAGAAGCAATCAAAAATTGATTTCATGGAATAAAGTCAGTTCAAAATAAAATGCGTTGGTGTTGACTTAAAAAACATGACATATATATATGTGTGTATGTGTGTTATATTGTTAACGATTTTTGTAAAGTTATGTACTTAGTCCGGAAACTTTAAATCCTACTATTCATTTCAAATTTAGTTAAGCATTATAATCTGCAGCTATATGTATTGACTAACAAAATATTGATATCCAAGATCCATTTTTTTATGTTATATGATAGAGCCATATTGTTGGCATTAAATAGCCCGTGAGAATAAAGACACACGATCCTTACAAGTTTAATAACCATTTGATGGCAAAATAATTCTCAAAATTTCTAAACAGAAATTCATACTCATTGTTTCAGAATACGAATCAAATAGTTCCCCAAAATGCTTACGCACGATTCTCACTCTATCAAGTTTATTATGGCATGCAACCTCTGTTTCATCAACAAAGACGAGGTGCGAGCAAACTAACCAATCAACGAACTCATCCTCCAAACAGCTTCGCGGCCAGTTAGTGCATGCATTATGTTGAGATAATGATTCAAAACTATTTTGAATATTTATAACTATTGCGAACGGTTCGTCTCTTAGAGTTCTAAACCTACAACAACAACAACATACAACATAAACTAAATTTCAGTATCATTAAAGTTTAACAATTTTTTTGGACTGATTTATGGTATTATCTGAATCTATTAATATATTGCATAAACAGACACGTTTGCTTTTGTATTGAGAGATGAAGCAAATCACAAAATTCAAAATAAAATCATGATAAAAATACATCTATTTGTAAAATGTGACATACGGACTAATTGACTTAAATATATAGCACGTTGTTTCAGAAGTGATTTTCAAATTGTGGAGCGCGTGGCCCTGGGGGGGGGATAATAACACTACGTAGAGGACGCGAGCATATGAAAAAGTCGAAAATAAGAGATTATTTAAAAGAAGTATTATTTAAAAGTAATTTATTTAAAATATCTTTTTCTTAAAAGTAATATATTAAAAATATGTATTATTTAAAAATAACAATACGAAATTTAATACTTAGTTTGATAATTTGTACGGTGCATAATTAAAGTAGTGTTCTAGCTTTAGCGTCAAAGTACATTATTATTTCATTCAGTACATTGTTATTGTATGGGAGGGGGGGCGATAAAAATTGGGCCATAAATACTGGAAGTTTGAGAAGCATTGCTGTACAGTTATTTCTAAAACATGCTATGTGTATTCAGTACACATGCAGTACTCCGTTTTGAATTATGGCTTACAACGCTATAATTCAAAACGGAGACAATATATATAAGCACTATTTTATTTGTAATAATTTTATTTAAAAATAAAATAATAATAGATATTTTAGTATCGAGCCTGTTTTAAATCTTTACTTAAGGAAAAAGTATTTTACAGGAACAATAAAATGGGAAGCTTTTTATATTTGTTTAAATCTTAGATATAATATTTCAAAAAAAAATTGACAAATGTTTAAGGATAAGAAATTATGTTTTAAGTAAAGCTACCACTACAATTAATGTTTTGACACATACGTGATGCAGAAAATGGTTCATCCCCTAATATTTTAAGCAATGTTTTTTGATTGCAAAAAATAAATTAAATGACACGCTTATTTAAAAAAATAAGTAAACTATTGATAGATAACATAATAAAAACCTCTGAATTGAACAATTCTACAAATATTTCACAAAATCCAACGCAGTTTTATAGCGGACTACACCAAACTCCTTTAAATAAAGAACAAATTTTGTTATTTTTTTTTCAATAATAGCGAATTATATTCCATCTAAGGTTTCAAAAAGGGAAGCAAAATCAAATTCATACTTTGGAGAAAAGCACCAATTTACACAAAGACTGCTCGAGCATTTCATATTTATTAGCTCACTCATGAATCTATTTTAAATGTAGAAACTTTGAGTAATGAACAACAAAGGGGACAAAAGCTCGTTAGGCTTAATGAATTATCTCATTAACGCTTTTGTTAAAGATGGAGAACGCTTTTGGGGTCCATTATAATTGCACAAAGGGCAGGGGAAATTTTAATTTTGTACCTATTAGTGTGATTTTGATACAGAGATATAAACATCATGAAATGTTTATTTATAAATATGAAATTGATAACTAATAAACCTACTTAATTACTTTTTGCTATTTATTTTTATATTACTCTTTCCTTATTTTGTAAAAGGTCGTTTCTAAATTATTCATGTTCGATTGAAAGTCATAAATTGTTATCCCTGATTTTGCGATCTGAACATAGAGTGGAAATTTAATGGTAAAGAGGAGAAAAACTCATATTTTTCTTATTATAATAAACATGTCTAAAAATGCATAATATATGTGCAATTTTAATCTTTGTTGAAGAATACCTGTATTTTGAGTTGTTTATTTTTTTTGTAAAACAAATCTTCAAATGATGCATAATTAATATATAATATAATAAATCTGTAAACAACTATATATTGATCTCTATTCTTTATCTCTGCATGCATTAGGGGGAGATTTGAACTGTTTAAAAAAAACCGTCCTACTATGTGGTACACTGAATTCTGCTTATAGATTGTTTTAGCACGTCACAGCTGAAACGTTGCCGACACCAGCTTACGAGCAATGAAAACGAAACACACTCTCTCTTCACTTTAACGCTACACAAAAACCATCCTCAGGTATGCTCTTTTTATACTGCAACAACGACAAAGGCGCCACCTCACAACTCTCATATTCTATCTGCGCATGCCTGACCTTTTGTGAGTTTCTTGGTAAGATTGTCACTATTAAATTTTTATAGCTTCCGTATATTAATAGATTATTTTAATATACATTAAAAATATTTAAAATATTTATCACTTAGATATATAATGAAAAAAAAACATTAATGACATTTGCGGAAAATGCATCATTTAGAATACAACAAAAGTTATTTAACAGGGACATAGGTTCACTCCGATGTTGCTGGTTCAAATGGAACACTTCAACTGTCTGTTCTAAAGGAACGTTCGTTAGATGTACTATTTTATTTGAGGTGTCATACTTCCTATTATGGTTTATTACAATTTGTATGTTTAAATTATATTACATTTATTTATTTCTCGTTCTATAGATTTCATTAACATAATCCTCAAAAAGATATTTCATATACATTTATTGCATATGTACATAAGAGGCTTCTATTTTTAAACTTAGGAAACAGAATTTACAATAAAAAATTCGTTTTGATTTGATTGTTAATTTACGCTGAATTGTGAATCAACACAAAATCTACGAGCCACGAAATTCTGCCAAAAACACCCCAAAAGCTTTCCTTAATCTATCTTTTATTGAAATTAATTACGTACAGTATTATATAACACTAGAATCATAAGACACCATCAATAAATGTTAAAACGCTGTGATAACCGAACATTTTTATTATCCTAAAGACTATAAAAATTACTTAGAAATAATTGCTTTGTGCATAACAAGTCTAAGATATACATTGCCAAATCAGAATTCCAAATGAAACCCGTTAAGTATTGAAGATAAAAAATCCTCAAAAAACTTTAATAAAGCGTCTAGGTAAATTTACGAGAGTAGCAAGAAATTAGTTTGCCAAGAAAGAAGTCAGTTCCACTTTTGTTCAAATCTGCTCAGTTCCCTTTCTGAAAGGGAAGTTAAGACACGCTTTAATGATTTTTCCAATAATTAATTACTGCATATACAGTTATGTGTGTTTCAGAGGAACCCCTTTATGGAACAAATTAATGTTTGTTTTGGTAGTCTATTCCTTTATATATATATATATAAATGTTTTCTATGACAACGCAGAGTGTAATTATTATTTAAAAGTAATTTTTATATTATGTTTCATTAGAAGAAAAGTCATAATCGTTTTTGAGATATAGATACAACGTAAGTTAAATTTAAAGCTGTGATCTGCTGGAAAAATATTTCTCCTGAAATTCAGGAAAATAAATTCTATTTAAACATTATGATACAAACGCTAAATATAATTGGCAAGACATAATACCAAATGCAATGGTTAGTTTAATATCTGTAATGATTATATATGTTTAGTTAAATCAAGCGTTATTGTTATCAATATCTCCGTGCGTATTCCCAACTACAAAATTAATACATATTGCATATCTTCTGCAAAAATTTATTAAATATTTTAGGAATTACGTAAATTATTGCAACACTTAGGATTTAATTTCGTTTTATCATCTGAAACAAAATTCTAGATCTCATGAGAGAACTTTTTCTTCATTGAATGAAATTTTACGAAGACTATGCATTAAAATTGAAATACGTGAATTTTTATTTTTTAGACTAAGAAACATGAGATATATTTTACATTACAATCTTTCCTTCAATTATTTGAATCTATTTTTTTATTCTAAGCAAGTTAAAGAGCTTTATTTAAGTTTATACTTAATTGCCTAATGCAGATAATATACTCAATGCTCTTTAATGAAATTTATTCTTTTTGCTCATAAAAAGTTCGTAGATTTCAAATTCATTTACATTTTCAACCCACAAATATAATGTGTATATTAATTTTTGTCATAGACAAATATTAAATACAGAACTTATGCTTAATCATCTGGATAAGTTTGCTGAATTATATTTAAACTTCAATAGAACGTTAAATATTTTATATACAATAATAACCCAAACTTAGGTAATTGTAGGTACTGAGTGAAAACCGCTTAAATCGGGGTACAATTTTGCATATAAATACATACAAATTATTTTTAGTTGGGGCCTGGAATCGACAGAAAATAATAATTTATACAAAAAAAAAGTGTTTAGTAAATTCCCAGTTAACATAAATACAAAATCGCTAACATAAGTTATTTTGATGTGGAAGGTTTTATAAAATCTAACAAGTGGTGTGCCAGCTCAAAGATTTTTTTTCTCGCTCAACATTTCCTTGAAGATGCTAAAATATTTTTTTATTCCTTCTTTTGCTAAAAAAATACGCTCTTCGTTGGAGTCTATATTTTCTAAAATTTGTAACACCTATCAATTAAATTGAGGCTTTCAGTCAGATTCTCAACGCCGTCATTTGATCTTCTGATTGAATTAGGTCTCAAGAATCAAGTTCTTCAATGCTTTCATCTAGCTCATGCATTTCTATGAGCTCATCAATTACCATTTCATGACTATGAATGTTCAATAATTCTTTAGCGCCATCACTATCCACTTCTAAATTCATTTGCCTGGCTAGACTGCCTGGAGTGCCTAGACTTGCCTGGCTGGCTTTTTCAATCACATTACCAATTTCTTCAGGTCTTGACACTGATTCCATCTGAGTTTCAATGATATAAATCGATGAATCGACGAGATTTGAAAAATGCGTAACTCCGCGTTCACCTAAGTTGGGGTAGTGTAAGTCGAGCTATTTATTACTGTACTACTGCAAATGTTTCAAAAGATTTCTTTCTGCTTTGTTGCTCAGCCGATCGTTGTTAGTTGATTTTATTGTGTCGTAGTTGTGGTTCATAAGAAAAATGTTTTTATGGTCGCACTAGTACAGATTGTTATTACACATGTCCTGTGAGAAAAAAAAATATTTCAACTTTGATTTCACTGGCAGAAATGACAGCCTAGATATTGCCCATTCCGCATGATTTTTTCATAATATCCTATTCGATATGTACCCATTTTATACCATTTGCATTTTTTGTTGAGATGCACCCCTAAAATGGTCACAAATGTCTGCCCTATTTATGATATTTCAATGCTTCGGACAGTATTAATTATATAACATATTATAATTATGTTAATTCAAGTCAGTAATTCATAATATTGTTTTCTTCATAGGCTTGTAAAAGCATATCAAGTGATTTAAAACTATTGATTTAAATTTATTTTATTCACTTCTTGAAAAAAAAACAGTTTATACTTCGTTATTTATTAAATTTTCTTCAATTATATATACTCATTATTAATTCCTTTTAAAGAGCTTACAAAATATTTGATAAAATACTAATTAACAAAGCTACTAATTTAGCTACTGAGGGCGCAAATATAATTAAATGCGTATCTAATTATTTCTTTTTTAATTCCGAAGCAAAATTAACTGTTAATTAAATTACTCTTGAATGAGTACGAACAATAACTTATACCATACTTCTACAATTTGGAACATCACATAATATTTTAATGACTTTTAAGGGTCTCTTTTCTTGAGAATAAGCAAATGAAAACTCACTGAAACAATGGCTAAGCATAACTTAGGAACTGGTGTTAAGAGTTTAACTCTACTTAGGAAATAATAAGCGCTAGAAGTAGCTACAAATTAAAGCACTTGAACCTTTTCACAATGAAGAATTAAGTATTTCTTGTTAGAGGAAAGAAAAATTAATTACAGATTCTCCGAAGCATAACTGATGGAGAAAATGTTCAGTAAAATTTATTACCAATATATTTTAATAATAAGTTCAAACAAGAGATATTATTTCTTCAGAGACTATCATGTAATAAATAATTAGAAGTTTAAGCAAATAATATACACAACCCAGATGCGAAGAGCTTTAAGAAGGAAAAATAATAAATTAGAACGTTTTTTTGTGTATGTTAAATTTTTTAAAAAAATTAATGAATGCTTTATTTATTAAATATTATATTTTGATTCGAAAATTTTAGTTACTCTTCAAAACTTTTGCTTGCGTCTAAAACAGTTTGCATTAAAAATATAGAAAAAAAATAAAATAAACTATAATGAAAGCTATATTATATTTTATCTGTATTCTAGAAATAATCTTTATATACATAATTTCTGTAGAAATTCCTCTTGACCCAGGTCCGAAAAACTTAATATAATTTTTAAAAAATTATTATTTTTGTAAAAAAAACTTATTAAAGACAATTATTTTTGTTAAAAATTAAATGCAAATAATATATAACAAAAATTTATTAATTTTGACAAAAACTTTTAAAAATGAAATTTTTTAAATGTTTTTTAGAACTTTTTAACAGTAAAGCAAGCATTCATATAGTAAACCATATACTAAATTTCAATAACTGTTTTGCAAAACTGAGCAAGAGGTAGGTTTTTAGTCCCAGTATAAGACACAGAAAAATAGTAATACATTAGTGAGACCCAAGAATAACATAGTAGGGTTAAACTTACTTTTACCTCACTAAATTGCCCTTTATTTGCTTACAATACTAGGTTGAAATTAGAAGAGAAAATAGGTATGGTAATTTTTGTAGAATAAAATAATTATAATAATAAATTTCCATAAGGTATTTACGTATTAACACAACAATCGCCAACTCTTTTAATAACTCGTCAAGTTGGCAACCCGGATTTCTTATGCATCGTACGCGCTGAATTGGCAACCAAGTGCTTTTTTCATATAATGTCGCCAATAAGTTGTGATAATACGTAAATACTTTCCTTAAATCTATTCCTTAACACAAAAATCTCTATACTTATTTGAAAGCATAAAGTTTTTACAAAACTGGAAAAATTTTAAAACTTTTTATCATCAAGGGCTAAAATCGGAAAAAATAGCAAAAGAAGTGCATGAGTAAGATGCCATTGAAAGAATGGTGATGGCAGGGAATCATATGAGAAAAACAATTCTTCAGAAAAACTACTTGAAATTCTATGTTGAAAATATGGGGGCAAAAAAGAAAAATCTTAAAAAGTGTAACAAAAAAGGAACAATAATAAAAAATAAGTAAAAGCCTCTCTCACTTTCTAATTTGAAAAATTACGTAGAAACCTTACTCATGCCTTACTTTAAGTTAAGTAGAATAGTTTATATTTGATACATTGGAAGAAAACCATTTATTAAATCAACAAATAAAACAAAACTTACAAATACCAAACGCTTAACACTGAACTTTAAAAAAAAACAGCATATAGAATATTACTAGTTACCGTGCTCTAAATAATTACTTATACATTTTAATATTGTCACTTTCTTGCTAACTAATCGATTGTTACGGTGTTATGAATAATTTCTTGCAAATCATACATTGCCAAACCCGGTTAGGTAATTAATGAAAAATAAATCTTCAAAAATCAAAATTTTTAAACATATACCATAGTTTTTTAATTAATTAAAAACCATAATGTCAGTTAATTAAAATATATTGATAATGTTTAAATTTCAAATTTTAAAAGTACAGAATCACGACCTGGTTTTAATCAGTGTGTAGCAAAATACGATGGCTTTAGTATTTCAAATAAATATTTATGCTGTATTGATTTTTTCAATTTACTCACTGCTTACGAAGTATGTTATTTATGAATTAAAAAAAACATTATACTCGTATATGTATTAACAATTTTTAAACAAAGAAATATTCCGATCAATATTGCTGACGATAGCAACTTAAAGTCTTCATTTTCAAGGTTTTCGTTCAATAACTTTCTATAAAGAGAAAAAAAAAAGGTTTTAGCAATTTGTTTCAAGCATTGTTTCCGTCTTACATTTTTTTTTGTCGCAGGAAAGGAAAATAATAGCTTTTTCTATTTTTTTCAGGTATGACATAATAGAAGACAAAAGCTTCCGACATTTCGCAATAAAAATATAACACACATTATTTTCAAAAAGAATGAAATGGAGTTCAATCTTGAAATGGAGTTAAATCGTTTCTGAAAAGTTTCTTACGGAAGATTTTAGAGCTTGAAATTTAGAAAACCCAGTTGTTGTTTTTATATCAATTTTACACATTTTAACTCTACAAGAATTGTCTATCTTTCTTGCTTAGTGGAGAAGTACACAAATTTGTAAGGCTTTTAAATATTTTTTTTTTCAATAGCAGCAATATACATTTGTTTCGTAGTCAAAAATTTGAAGATAAGAGAAAAATATTTAAAAACTTTGATACTGTTTAATGATTTGCAACATAATGTCGTGTAATCTGTTTTGCACTGCTAAGTACTTCTGGTTTTGGAATTTCAATAATCAACTAATTTTCAAGGTTTATTTCGGAATGTATTATTTACATGATTACATAGTAGGTTTTCTTCTTTTAATTACGTTCAGGGATTAAGGTTTCTATCTTATGGAATTGAAAAAACTCAACAAATAACAGCACAAAGTATATGGCAAAAAATATTAAGTCTTTGTTGCATTATTCCACTTTAGTATTTTTATGTTTATTTTTTTTAAATGTGTTCCGTTAATGCCTTAATAAATTCATTCTTTATAATTCAATCGATATCTAGGGAGGTAGTTTCAGTCGCCTTCACGTGGTGTCTCCTGTTTAAATTAAACGACTGATAAATTATCGCCTTAAAGTAGCCCTTTCTGATTCTTGCCCTCCAGTGGATTCCCAGCCACTGTAATTTTTCTGGAAATGAGAAAGCAGATAGGCTTGCTAAAGAGGGATCTCTCATGTCCCAACCTGACTCTCCCTTGCCTCTGCGTAACATCAAAAGAATCATTTACAGTAAACTGCAAATTAATAGAGTCTCCCTGTATGGTGAAGCAGCTGCAGGTAAAAGGTGGAATATCTTGCTTGACAAAAGTGGTAGAGTTCCTAGTTCCCTGCCTCGATCTGTTGGAGTTGCGTGCTTTCGTCTACTTACTGGACATGACTACTTGCAAAGGCATTTACATCGCATTGGAGTTAAGGACTCTGCTTGGTGCCCTCTGTGCAACCAGGGTGAAATAGACGGTGACCACCTCAGACACCTCCCTATTCTTTTAAAATTTTGGGTAGACAACTCTAAGAAGACAAATTTTAATTCTTTTTATGCTTCGTCATCATTATATTGGGCTGCTCGTCGACTAATCGCAGAGATGCCGTAGACGGGCGTAGGATAAAAAAATATCATTTGCAAACAAATAGTAAGGTAGTAAAATGAAATAAATTAGAATTGATTAAATGGGAAGGAAAATGTATGTATTTTTTAGGAACTTGTATGTACACAAGGTAGCGTCAAAAAGTACCTGGAATAAGTCAATTACAAACTATCATACATCCAACGTCATTTTATAATTTTTAACAAATATATATACATATAAATATATATATCATTAAAAGAGCATTTAACAGGAATCTCAGGACTTTTACTTATGTACCAGTTTTCTTACCAAAGGATTCTTACATTCTCCTATGACATTCAGTTGTCCTTTATGTCTGACTAGCTGGTATACCCATTCTTTGCACGGGTAAATAGAAAAACTAAACAATAAAGATTAAATAATAAATAAGTTTTTAATGGGCTAATTTTATGTGAAATACAAATTAAACAAAAAAAAAGCGTTTTGCTTATCTCAGCTGAACCAAAAAACATATTTGTTAAATTTTAAGTCTCAAGGTCTAATAGCTGATAAAAATATTTTTTTTTATTTATAACGCCTCAAAACACTCTTGTGGTCAAACACCTTCCTAAGCTGATCTCGGCTAAGCAGAAGTAATACATTTTTGCAAATTTTGTGTAGTGAACGCATAAAATAGTGTAAATAATTTTTATCTGGAGGTGTAATACGTCAATATTACTTTCTGTTGTATTTATTTTGTGTTAAAATTGTAGTATTCACAAGCATCGCCGTTTCTTTCATTATAATTGAGATCCAATGGAAACATAGCGAAATGTTGGTGATAGAGCCAAGTGGGCATCATTTTTGGAGACCACGGTGGCAACTTGGCAAATGCTTGAACGGTGTTGAGGTTGCTTTGCTGTAGCGCCACCTGATGGAGAACTACAACATAAATATAGCACAGAAACCTTCGCCCCAACAAAATACATATACATGCCAATTCTCATAGAGATCGATTGAACGGTGCTGGAGTGAAGCGAGGTCATGTATACAAACAGCCATTTTTTTATACTATATAGATAATACAAAACAAAGCTTCCATCATTTAAAATATATCATTTCCAATTTCTTCTATGTTTTTATTTACTTTAAATCCATATCAAACGTAGAAAATAAATTTTAAATGGAACTATTTGTTCTTATATTGCACTCTAAAAATAAAGTTTATCTCTTGCTCTCCTCTCTGTTAATTATTTAAAAATATACCAAAAATAATTAATGCAGACAAGGTTGAGAGAACTGCCCGATCTCTTAACTGTTTCAAAAAGACACCTCTTATGATGAATGACCACTTGCTTATAATACTATAATTTAAGAAGAGTTCTCGTGTTTCTTGGGGAGAGATGCCACATTATTCTTGTGTTGTGGTGAATTTTTATGATGGCAATTTGCTCCAACTGGAAGTACATTTGAAGCAAGAAACTTAGAAAAATATATTTTATTCGTGCTAAGATAAAGTGCTTGTTTATTCTACAATTGTTTTCCTTAGGAAATCTATTGCCTTCTAGTAATACTGATATATTTTCTTAAACGTTTCATTGGCCATAAAGTTGAGTGTGTCGCGCCCTAGAGATCACGGGTGTGGGAGGGTTTTAGGAAAAAGTGGGCATGCTATTTGATTAACTGATTTTATTGAACTTTTAACACTTGCCAAAATGCACTTTAATAACTAAAGCTAGGGAGCAATAAAAAACTTTATCCTGAATTTAGACGACTAAATAATGTAAGGTACTTATCTGGTTTAAATCTCTTGTATGATCCGGACTGCACCCTGCTAGTTTGTTCACCTGCAATGTTGATGCCTCACAGTAACTCCCAGAATGATCTATATAGAACCCCAGGGGTCTATGACAACCGACATGGGGTCCCGCCCGCGAAAAAATAATTTGGGGGTCCATGGGGATTAAGGCGGGGGTCTATAATAGTGACTCTCATTAAACAAGATCGTGAGTTTAATTTTTAAAAAAAATTGATCTAGTGGAAACCAGATTTATCAATTTAACTGATTTATTTACTAAACTTAGTAAGGTTGATTTGTGGTTACTAGGTGACAACAGCGTTGTCACCTAAGCGTTTATCAGCGTTACCTAGCGTTTCTTCCAAATTAAAATAAAGAAACAACAGGTTACCAGCGTTTCTTTCCGAATTAAATAAAGAACAACAGCGTTCTACGTTTCTTTCCAGAATTAAAATAAAGAAATATGATAGCGGACGTTGCAAATTTTCTCAATTTGTCACAGACAATCTGTCAAGACTTTTTAACCAATGTTCAACATTTAAATGCCCTTTACTCAGATTTTGAAACTAGGTTTGAAATTGTTTTTTTTATTTATTTCCCCAATGGGTTGCATATTGGTATTTTTTACCTTTGCTGACCTTGTACATTCCCCAGTAGCTGGTATCACTTTTTAGTGTGGCCCATATAGGCGATACTAATTACCGCAAGTAATTTTGATGCCCATTTTCCTCACCAGAGGGAGGCACCTAAGCTCTGACGATGCAAAATTGTACCTAGGAGTTTAATTTTGCCGAGAGCTCCCAAGCCAAACGAACACTCAAGGGATTTTTTTACATGCTGCATAATCATACTACATGGACGCTGTCGATTTTCTGCATCATCGAAATCCACAGGCTTGGGCCGGGGTCGAACCCGCAACCTTAGCTGCAGAAAGTCAGCAACAAACCTAGGGTGCCACCCAGCCAGCAAAAACAGCCTTTTTTCATAGTAATACAACAGTAGACACTGAATTCATGTAGTGACATTTAAAAAGAATGTCATATTACGATAGGAATTGATCAGAATAGGCCTTAATGATCTTTAAAAAAAAGTTTAGAAATGGATGTCAGCAATTTTGGCTTTAAAAAGACATACCTGTTAACTGTTGCGAATTATGGAATATTGTGAGAAAGCTCTTCTGTTGAGAGGGAGTTTCAGTGAATTATCCAATCTCAAAACAAAAAAAGAAGGGGAGGGGGACTGGACACTTACTAACAAAGGAGATTTAAGTTTAAACCTGATTAGACTGATTTTGAATATTGAAAATTTTGTTATTGAAGCACCAGATTCATCCATCTTATTATAAACATTTGTTTGTTGTTCAATTATTTTATGTAACAGTTGTTTTACGTATTAAATTATTTTAATTTTAATTTAATTCATTAACATGTACTTAAGTTTCAAACGCTACACTTCACTACAGTTAGAAATTTAATTCTTGTAAAGTAAATTGTAGTGCCATCGGTCAAAAAGACATTTATTTTGATAAATTTGGGAAAGTTCAATATTAAGCAGGGATCTACCCGAAACTGAAAAACATGGCAAGGGATTTATGAGACAAAATGGTTTGGGAACCTTAGCTTTACACTATTCCGAAGGATTTCCCTTTTGCTATTAATCTTACTATACGCGAACACTGGTATCTAAGATTTATATAGATTTCAGATTACGATCCACTCTTAATCATTACATCGCCTACTGAAAGAGTGGCAAATAAAAAGAAGTTACATTTGCATAAAACCAAATCGAAAATTTCGAAATGTTTCGAAATTTTTTCGAGAATTAATATTACATTTGAAGAATATTTTCCCCAAGAGGATTAGTAGAAGCCCGAATGGAAGAAGTGTTTTGCTTAAATATTTTTCGGTAGTTTTATAAAATACTTTGCGATAAACCACACACAGTATCTGTTATTTGTAAAATCATACTTTTTGATTTGAGGACTGATTTTAGAGAGCAAATGAGGCAATTATTTTTTTCAAAAGAGGAAAACAATTATGTATTTTATAGACTCTTAAGAAAAATATACGTTATCAGAATATCGAGATGTACAGGCTTTGAATATATTACATAAGAATTCATTCGGAAAACACACACACACACAAATCCAATTTTTTGTTTAATGTGCTCTTAAATAAATCTAACAAAGAAAAAGAAATCTAAAAGAGAAAGTGATTCACTCACTCATTCATCGTGATGTCTCATGAACTATTTGACCTATTGACTTCAAAATTAATTGGCATGCCGCTTTTATGTAATAGAGATCCACCAAGAATGGGTTTTTGCGAAATTAAACCCCCTAGAGAAGTTTCAAGATGTTAAGGGGCGTTATAGATAAATATTCCAGTTTTTGAACTATCAGACCTTCAAACTTAAAATTTTGTACACAGGTTCTTTTCCTGAAGTAAAGATGCACTTCAAAAGGGAATTTGCAAAAATAGAACCTTAAGGCGGAGATTTTTAAGACATATGAAACACATTCTTCATAACATGCAAAAGTACTAATAAAAAAACATTTAGGGTTTTTATGTTCCACAATTATAAAATAAAATAAATAAATAAATAAATACTCTCAAATGTCAGAATGAGAAAAATTTTGCAGAGTTTTGGAACATTTTGGATAAGAAAACTCACCGGTTAAGGGGTTAAAATATAATTGAAATGATTTGAGAAATATTGAGAATTCTTAAATATAAGTTTCTATTTAGAAACAAATATAAAGCAATATTATATTAAAAATAATTTTAATGATATATCTCAAAAAGAATGAGCCTTTGTGCATATTATAAATCAAGAAAAATTCCCAATTATATATATATACTATCCACATGGATAATCAATGGCTCATTTTTCATTAATTTACAAGATAAACTTTTTTACTTAATTGATTTTAGTTCAACTGTCATTAAAACTCAAACATAATTTTCTTCAAAAGGTTCCAAAAATAAAAAAAAATTCACTTTTTAGGAATATATCTTTAAAATCCTTTAGAGAGAAGAAGATAAAAATTGCGTTTTGAATACAATTTCTTCTCACATGTTGTTTAAATATAAAATTTAGATATCTTCGTTATTATAATTCGCTTATAGAATCCATTTCCCTTGGGTAAATATATTCTTTCAAGAGAAAATATATGTGCAAATTCTATTTAGTTACGTATTTTTTTTGTACAAACGTCTTTGATAGACATACAATTAAATAGTAACTGTTAATTTATCGAAATGCTGTGTGATATTAGAGTTAAAAAATGATGATAATGTACTTTTAATATCGTTTTTCCGGAATAGTACATGCCATTGAAAAATGATTTTATTACAGATTTTTAGAGTAATGTTTTATATAATAATAAATTGTTGGGTATAGTCGGTACCCTTCTCCCCTATACCGCTAATGTTAAATTAAGTTTTTTATGTAACTTTTCTGAAACTGTTAAATATAAAGGCTTCAAACTCTTTGTCTGTATATTAATTAGACTTTTATATATATACTGAAGAGAGCTTTTTTAT
>BMAO01029655.1:0-27702 GCA_019973975.1 Trichonephila clavata | reverse complement strand
ACGCTCACACACAGAGGTAGAGAAATTCCTCTCTACCCACCACGATCAAGAAATTGAAAAAACAACGCCTTCGGAGATATTAATTTTCATCAACAAGTTGAAGTTGAAAAAAATCACCAGGCCTTTATCAAGTCTCTAATCGTATGCTCAAAAATCTCCTCATAAAATTTTTATTATTTATTACCTACCTTTGTAATTGCCTTCTTACGTTTAATTATTTCCCTAACACCTGGAAAACTGCCGTGGTCATCCCTTTCCTGAAGGCGGATGAAAATCCTAACCTTCCTCAAAATTACCGTCCAATCAGTCTCTTAAGTAGTCTGAGCAAAGTATATGAATTTATACTTCTCCGACGTCTGAATCAACACTGCACTGCTGCTAAATTACTTATACCTCAGCAGTGCGGTTTTCGACCCAAATGCTCGACAGTTCATCAACTGCTCAGAGTAACGGAGTTGATTCATAGCGGCTTCGGCAAGTTTGAGGCCACGGGTATACTTTTTCTGGAAGTAGACAAAGCCTTTAACAAAATTCGGCACGATGGCTTAATAATCTAGCTCATACGACTTGATTTTCCGGCTTCCCTGATCAAGGTCATTCATAACTTCCTCTCCGCGCGCTCATTCAGAGTGAGAGTAGAAAAAAACGCTCTCCTACCCTCGACCAATCAGAAGCGGCATCCCGCAGGGGTCATTGATCTCTCCGCTGCTCTTCAACTTGTATGTAAATGGTGTCCCGCAAGCTAATCTCGTCCATTTAGCAATGTATGCGGACAATACTGCCATTATTTCACAAGATAAGAGATTCTCCGTGGTGATCTCTAATCTTCAACATTACGTCTTTTTGCTTGAGCTCTGGCTCACGGACTGGAAAATTAAAGTTAACGCCTCTAAAAGTGCCTGCCTTATGTTCACGAGGCGAAATCAATTACCAGTCGGCCTAACCCCTGTCACCATTTTCGGCCAACCCGTCCCCTGGGTAAATGTTTACAGATAACTAGGGTTGTTTCTTGAGGTAAAATTAACTTTCGCCCATCACATCGAACAGGCTTGCCGAAAGGTGAACATTGTTCATAGTATGCTTAAACAGCTTCTTTCTAAAAAGAGTAAATTAGCGATCAGGCACAAGGTTTTGCTCTTTAACTCAATCATTACACCGATCATGCTATACGGTTCCCCCATCTGGCGTACCGCTGGCATGATTCATATCCGTAGACTGCACACACTTTCTAACTCTATTTTGAGAAAGATTGTGAATGCTCAATGGTATGTTAGAAATGAAGTCATTTACCGCGATCTAAAAGTTCAACCCACTCTACCTTACATTAAAAATATTTCAAAACGTTTTTTTGATAAAATTCCACAAGTTCCCAACGAACTCATCCAAAATCAACCTGCCTATGACCCGGTAGTGTCTTCCTCGCTCAAAAGACCAAGAGCTCTTCTCGACCATCATTTCGTGAATTTCCCCTTCGGCAAACGGCTTAGGGTGTGATTTACTAGAAATGCACTGGGAACTTTCTAAATTTTAATAGTTAAATTTTTATTTTCTGGTTAAATTTTATATTTCATCGTACTTAACGTTTAACTCCCTACTTACTTCTGTAATCACTATAGCACCGTGCTGGGAGTCATGGTTTAACTATTTTCTGAAGCATGATCCGGCGCTGTCATGAATCGGGAGGGTTACCCCTTCGATTCAATTTTGTGCTTGGATCATCTTCTGTCTCTTTCCCCGGTCACCAGATGGTAGCACGGGACTTGCATTTGCTTAATTCTGTCTTTAATCTCTTTTATTTATTTTTTCATTTTGTAAATGACTTCATTCCCTCATTATTTAACTCTCCCTTCATCTTGAGCTGACACTACGCCCGTTCGCGATGTCCCTTTTTTCTACACCACAGCATTTTTGCCGGCATTTGAATAAGTTTGATTCAATTAAAAATTACTTCTGTTCAAAATTATTTTTCTATTTCCCATAGTCTTCCTTTTCCTCTGGATTTCTTATAACGTACGTTATTCGAAACCATCTGTCTCGGCCGATCATTTTTCCACCGAACGTGCCAGTTGATTTCCACGCCCACCGATAGGATTGAATGGCTCCGCCAATCAAATCACTGGGAGGCTCTGCCCGTCCAGGGAAAACTATAGAAGGGGCCAATCGCATCACGGCGAACGGACTTCGTCCGCTTGCTATCTCTAGTAGGCGTAATGCCACTGTCCATTAACTGTCCCTCTTTCTTAAATTTTTTCTTCCTTTACTTTATGCAATATTAATTTCTGTTATCTATCCTATTAATTCTGATGTGTAGGTACATCCCCTTCGCGGATAGGAACTCCGTAACTTACACGCCACTTGCCTTGAGTGAGATCGGCGGCCTGTCCTCATTGTGTTCTGTGATTGGTCGAAAGTGGGTGGTGTGTCTAAAGCGTTCCCAGTTAGTAGTGACTGTGCGTGTGGGAAAATTAAATTTAATAGAGGTCTGGAAAAAAAGAATAATTGGGTTATGGTCTGAACTAAGCTCTGGAATGGAGTTTATACTGGTTCTCCAGTAGAAATGTCTCGTCAGAGCGAAATCTATAATGGAGGCGGAGTTATAGCCAAATCGTGTGGGTGTGGGCGGGGCTAAGATATCAGTATCTGTGTTCAGAATTATATCTTTGAAAATAATGGTTGAATGGTTGATGGTTCACATGATCTCGGATGAGATCTTAATCCCCTGTCTTGGATTATATTGAGCATTAATTTACATTCACTTGCCATGTTTAGTGGGTGGTGGGAAAAAATAATATATCTTTGAAAAGATGATATATTTTAAGACTATCTTGAATAATCTTTACAACAGCAAAAATATATTTTTCAGTGGTTATGTCCCAGTGATAACAAAGGCACCTATGAAATTTGTTATATCATATAAAACCAATTGCACGACGCAATATATACAAAAATATGAAATTATTTTTTAAAATGAATGGTGATATTGTAAATAGTTTTAAAAGAACTGTAATTTTAAGCATCACCGAATTAGCATTTAGAATTATTGCTAAATAATGAAAAAGAATATAAAATTCCAATGAAGAATAATTGTGTTATTTTTAATATTGAAAGCCAGAAGACTTCAAAATGTCTTAACCCGGAAGCAGGTGCGCTCTCGATACTAACGTTAATGACCCTGCGAGTGACTCAATCACCCCAATCCTTTTTTTATAATTATTCTTAGTATACACGATAAAAACTGTAATTCCAGTGATTAATTTAACTAAGAGAAAGTATATTTACCTACCTTCACTTTTCAATTTTCCTTTGATATATAATTTGAGAAAAAATCTAATAAAATTGAACTTAAATGATTCAAATGTGCATGACCTTAATAAAGGACACAGACCAAACACTTTTCACTAATATTACAGGAATGTTATTTGCAAGCAAAACTGTAATATTTTTTCAAGCTATTGTAGTTTTAATGCCCTTTGAGTATATTTTTGACAAGGCGCAGTGTGTCTTGTGGTCACATGGCTTCAGATTTTAGTTAATGAAGTTCTTTAGGAAGCATTTGAAAATATTCTTTTCGTTTCATGCTAATCGCTTTTCTGAAATTAACTTTCGATATCAGCCTGCATTTGTGTGTGTGTGTTTCCTCACAAAAGCATTTTATCTAAAATTGGTTGGAAATTTCCAGATGAGCAAAATTCCTTTACTGGCTGTCCTTAAACGTTTCATTGCCTGGATTGAGAGAGTGAATATTAACGTCGCCCTGTTCAGTTACAGGAGGGCTATTGGCGATGGACCTCATAATTTAGAACCTTGGTCTAGTGATGCGGACGACACCTAAGCTGGCGCCCCTTCTCCTAATTACCACATCAACGGACGTTTGAGCTGCCCACAGATTTAACGTGCATCATGCCCCTACACGGTGAATATTCAGTTGTACTGGGCTCGAACTCATGACACGCTAGTCATGATCCGATACCCTGACCACTTAGCTGCAGCGACCGCTTATCCCCTGGACAGAAAGGCCTGAAGACCTGTACAGAGACTTCGGAATAAATTTTAAAAGGTGTTACGAAAGTGGTCTTCTGCTGAAGTCAACATTTATTTAGTACGAAGCACTCGATGGGAAAGTTCGAGTTGTAAAGTTAAAAACTCCCTTCGATGAATTTGAAGGACCAATTCATGAACTATATATGCTGCCAGTTGAGAATTAAATATAGGACTGTAAAATATTCGGTTTTTCTCTTTACTTGTTATTTAGTTTGCTTAATATTTAGTTGATATTCTTGTATTTTTTATTTTGAGTGTAACTATTTGAAGTATTACAAATGTATGTGTTTAATATGTAGTGCTTACAATTTTTTTTGGAAAATCGTGTATAATATAAAACTTATTTTCCCTTTTGAATTGTAATGTATAAATTTTAATGTTGCGTAATAAATTTTATTATTTAGTATTGATATTGCCTATTTCTATATCAATTTTCTTGAAGTTGTGATTTGCTCGAGATGTTGCGTGGACAGCAGTACAAATTTAAAGTTCCTGTAAGACTATCAGCTGGCAGTATGTTAAGGATATAGATGGCGCTGCTTAGACAGTGGTGACATAAGTGTGACTTGACAGAGAGTGAGTGCAAATATGAATGGAGTTCATGAGGTATCATGAGGTGCAAGACGTATTTAATAGTTAATAAAGTTATTTTTATTATACAGTGGAGGTTTTATTATAGAAAGCATCGTCAGTACAAGAAGGATATGTAAATCTTAAAAGAGTTGGGTTTTGCTAACTCTATGTTATCATTAAAAATGAAGAGTAAATTCCGGAAATGTTTGATTGGATTCTTGTGGATGTTTTCGTTTCATTGACTTTTATTAAATACCTGCATATATACATATTTATGTAAAAAAATAAAACTTACTCTAATAAACTTAATTTTGTTGAATATATGTTTTATTTTTTCAATATTATTTAATATAAAGTTTTTTTAACCCGAAAAAACATTTCAGTCTCTTCTGTTTTGTGTTCAATGATTTTCACTGTAGTTTAAATGTAATGTATTTTTATATAGTTGTATCATTTTTTAAATGTTATAATAAATATTTCCCAAATAGATTGCAAATATTTACAATATACTAAGGAAATAACTGCAGTGGATCTTTCTGTTTGTATATGTATATTTCTCTTGATATATAGTCACTTTTCTATACACACTCTTGGGAAGTCATTGTAGACTTAGAAAACCCAACGAAGAGGGCGCTGTACTTCTGAAGCTTTCCTGCACTTGTAGGGATTTGAATATGAACCATTGAACATTGAGAGAAACCATAGGAAATTTTGTAATCATAAAACTTTTTTTTAATTTTTTAAATTTGTGTGTGACGTGATGCCAACAATTTTGTGATAAAACTATGGACTCTGGATTCTTGAAATTCCTCTCTGATAGGTAAATAAACATGGAATATTTTGATCTTTAGAACTTTGCGATTGAAGCTTTTGTTGTCGAAACCCGGGAAAGACACTTAAGAATTTAGATACATGAAATAGCAAGCCTGAAAACGTAAATTAGCCAGTTCAATTATTTATACTCTAAGGCGAGAATTAAGAAAAAACATTACAAAAAAATTGAGCCTTTTTTATAAATAGAAACATATAAAAAACTTTAGAATTCTTGTTGGGCTGGTGACACACTGATACAGAAAGAATTCTGATCAACTTTTAACTAAACCAACTTAGTGAAATATTGAAGAGGATATTTCATTTATTATAACAAAGATCTAAATGAATTATGTTTCGTAAAAAAAAGGAAAGAAAATGTGTGGAAAACAAAGTTTGTTGATATTAAAAACAAACAAAAAAATATGGAGAAATTCGCTGGATTTCAGATAGATTTCTGTGTGGCAAAAAATATATAAAAACTTAATGATTTTATTCAGTTTGATGTTTCTTATTCGAATTTAATAGAATGGTGATTTAATTATTTGATGTTGTACTTAAGAATACTGTTTCAAATTCCTGTAAATACATTTTTAAAATATATGGATTTATCTGGAAATGATCTGCTTAAATTGCTTTTACAGAAACTTCTTTCTTTTTAGGAGCAAATCATTAGCTAATTTATTAAAATATTGCATACTCCTAGAACTTTTACTCTAATTTTCGAAAAAAACCTCATTAAAGTCAGATAATATTTTTCAAAATAGAAAATTTATTTCATACAAATTATAACTACTAACATTATTTAACCCCTTAAAACCTGATTAAAATCTACGCGCTTCCACCGCGACGCACCACACACAGTGCCCCCCAGTTCAAACTTTTCTCTCAAAATCAGTAAATCCCTTGGCAGATCATTTTATTATATTCTAAAGCAGGTGTGCTCAGCCTTTTTCCCTACCGGGCCACATTTATATGTATATATTTAACGCGGGCTGCAACATGAGAATAATGAGAAAAACACTAGAAAATCGAAACAAAATTGATCAAAATATTAAGGGGGGATAGTAGCTTGCGAAGTTTTGAAATCGCATATTTTGACGTACTTTTTTCGATTCCTTATAAACCAGTAAATTCTTCTGCCTTTAATATGAATTTCTTACAGTTCAAGCAGCAAAGTACAAAGTTTAAAATAAAAGATTTTGCTATAGAATTATTGTACTTTTTTTTAATACCATAAAGTATGAGTACAAAAGTAATGAAAACTAAACATCTCTTTCTTTCTGTTACCCACAAGATAACTTTTGAAAGACTTAAGGTAGATCCTCTATTTTTATATAAAACTAAGGCTTAAGAATGCCTGTATTCGGTATATATATACCGCCAATTTAAAATTTATATCGTTCTTTTGAATTTAAAAAAAAAAATGAATTTGAAACAATTTAAATTCACTATTTTTGTCCTATTCATCAAATTACAAAATAAATTCTACTGATTCCATCCCAAAAATGGAGGGATACAGAATACAGATTTACGAGTATATTAAACATATATAATATCTTAACTCTGCAACCGATACTTTTTCCAATCTTGTGGGGAATCCTGAAACTGAGAAAATCAAGTTTATAGATTAAATTTTAATTTTTTGGCTTTAAAATAAATCCTTTTGCACTTAAAATGTATCCATTTCATACATTGAGGCTTCGTTTTTTATAAAGTGCTCATGCATATATCTTTTTTCTGTGTCTCAGGAGCATATTTTTTTTTTGGGAGAGATGTAGACAATTTCCGCTCCCTTTATTCATGCCTGAAAATCAGAAACAATAGAAAAATACTTCATTTTTAAACCCGGAAGTTTCATAATATCTACGCGATTAGCTAGTTCATCATCACTGTTGCTTCATTTCGGACCAATATCGTTGTTTTCGGAGATATTGATATTTTTGGTCAGTAATTCAATTCTAAGCTGTAAAACTGATATGTCCACCTCATAACTTGACCGGAATTTAAAACTACGTGGTGAGTCGCCAATAGACCTCATATTGCTTCAAAGTGCGAGATACTATTTTAAAACAAATCAAAAAATTCCAAACAGAATCTAATGCGAACAAATCTGTTTGCTTCACTTTTCTAAAAGTCATGTCATTTTTGACACATTTTCTGTTGCTGGGAGCTTAATTATAGTCATATTTCGATGAGGTTTGCCTTTAACACGTTCTTAACAATCTTCATAAATTTCTTTAAATGTTTTGGAAAATTCAATTTTCTGAACGTTCCAAGGTACTATCCGTTCCGCCGGTAATAAGATCGCCGTATAATTTCTTAGTGCATTTGGCCAAGACCAGGTCACGTGTAGCCCGCGAGTTAGGTATCAATGAAAAAGGCCTATGGAATAAATTTACTGATAGCCACACGAAAAGATTCGGACGCACAGGACAACTACACGGAGATTAACGCTCCAACCACTCTTCAGCTTATCACACTTTCAAGTTCGTTTCTATTTAATTTTTCAAGTCCCCTCCCCATCGAAAACGCCACGATATATCTTCAAAGAAAACGTAGAATGTTCATTGGGGCACATGATCTTATTATAGGGTTTTATCCCGAATCTTGTCAATTGGGTGCTGACTTTACTGAATAATTTGTCACGTTAGATTTGAAGTAATAAAAATTTTAACAAATTAAGTTTAACAATTACAAATTAAGACCGCAACCTTGAAACTAAATTATATAACTGGTGCGTTTCGTAACATGACGTGCGAGATTTTAAAAATATATATTCTAAGCCAGCCGAAATCAGCCAACTAATACATGCAATGACATGAACGCGTTATTTCCAAATACATAGGAATTTTTATAATATATATATATATCTGCTTAACAAGTAAAGTGGTGAGGGAAACATTTTGTTCACAGACTTTAGTATTTGTATTTATTGTATGTTGTAGTTACCGTAATAACCAATTTGATATCTATAATATATTTTTTAATTAAAATTGCAACTCCTAAATGCCAGACTAAAACTTCCTTCTTTTGATTTATAAGTGGAGATAGATCTATGGAATGCATCAGATTCCTTCACTAGACAGGCCCCGAAGACAGCTCCGTCTCTCTCTGAGTGATGACAAGTTCCACTAATTCATTTTTTTTACCCCAACATTTTTTGTTGACATTATGTAATGCTCATGCTCAAAATACCTTTATTTTAACAAATATACATATACCATGCATATATATATATATATAATTTCCTGTCGTGGAATCAGGTATTATTTGTCTATAGAAAGAATCTATGGTTATTAGGAAAAAACATGGATTTTTATTATAAAATGTCATTTCATCAAAAAAATTATGAATTACAATCTGTATTTGCACTATTTTTTTTAAATATTAGCTTATTCTCAATAACCTTTGAGACTTTTTACTTATTTTTTTTACTTAGATTTCTCAGAAAATACATGTATAGCATTTTTCACTTTTAATCTATCGAGATATTTTATAGCATTTGCATCATTTTTCTCAAATTATGCATCAATTTTTGAAGAATTTTTAGTTCTGATACATTACTGTCATCCAAGATGACTATAAGTATCATAAATACCATGTAAAAATTTGTCAATACATGAAAATATGGTGTTGGTAATACATTATTATACGACATTTCGAAACATTTCATTAGTGTTTTATAAATTCAAATGTAAACACAATTTCTTAAAGTATCAGAATTAAAAGGATTCTTAAAATATTACATAAATGATATCCAAAACAACAACACGAAAACTAATTTTATGTTTTTAAACATGAAATTTGTGTATTTTTTGTATGTAACAAGTTTTGAGCAACGAAAAAGGACATTGCATTTTGGGATATATATATTTCCCTTTTACTAAGAAACTATTGAAAACAAAGCTTAAAAATTTGTGTGTACATTAAATAAACATTTATCTTTATACAGAAGTGAAATTTTTTTTTAAAAAATTGATCAGCATGTTTAAAAATGTAATTTTGTAGAGTAGAATAATGAATTTTATAAAAATTTTCCTTTTCTATGTCACGACATCTGCTCTTCAGCTAAATGTCTGAGGAATATCTCAAAAATTTCACTTCAGTATATGTAATATAAATGCAATATAAAATAAATATTTCCAGTTCATGCATACAATTAATTTATAGAGAAAGAAGACACAAATTAAAAAATGTAATCTATATAAGACAGTAATACATGATTATATGGCACTTCGAAAAATTTCTTTAGTGTTTTGTATATTCACATGTAAACACAATTTCTTTAAATATAAGAATTAAAAAGATTATATAAATATTACATAGATAGTATCCAAAACAACAAGAAACTATTTTTGTGTTTTTAAACATGAAATTTATGATTTTTTTTTGTATATAACAAGCTTCATGCAACGCATTTTGAGATATATTTGTGTGCGCATTAAATAAATATTTATTTTTATACAGAAGTAAAATCTTTTTTTAAAAAATTGATCAGCCTGATTAAAAAAAATAATTTTTGCAGAGTAAAATAAGGAATTTAATAAAAAATTTCCTTTTCTGTGTTACGACATATGCTTTTTATCTAAATGTCTGAGGAATATTTCAAAAATTTCACTTCAGTATACTCAAGAATATATATGAAATATAAAATAAAAATTTCCAGTTCATGCATACAGTAAATTTATAGAAAAGAGAAAACACAGTTTAGAAAAGGAAATTTTTAGAAAACAGGGTAGCTTTTATATAAAATTTTACCTCATCAAAAAGATCCTGCACTGTAGCCGGTTTTTACCTATTTTTTCTTAATATATTATCTTCTTTTTTCTTTTTTTTCTTTTATCTTTTTAATTTTCTTCACTCTTCCAGAAAAAGCATACACTGCTTTCATTAACCTTTCTCTATCAAGAATTTTCATGGCCTTTACCGAATATTCTACAGGCTCGACTCCCATTTTCTGCAGCATTTTTAATTTGGATACATTACCATCATTAAAAGAACAAACAGCATCATAAACACCAAGTGAAAGTGTTTCAATCTGTACAAATGTTGTTTTAGGAACTCGTGACCATATGACATTATGAAAACTTTCATTCGGGTTTTGTGTTTTTCCATGCAAACATTTTCTTAACAGATCAGGATGAGAAAGATCTCTAAATATAGGACGCATTGCTTCTACAACAGCGACCGGAAGACTATTTTTATTCTTGTAAGACTTACCTGATGCTTCAGCCTTTTTATACCCACACCATGAATCTTCACCATCAGGACAAAAACCATGTTGAGGATATTCATATGTTGACAGCTTATTCAGAAAAATGGCCCAGATATCTTGCCGCATGTTCTGAACACTGGTGTAATTTCTCTGAATAGCTGATCCATAGTAAAACTGTAAGTTATCTATTTCATGCACAGTCAAACGATTTTTTCCACTTAAAACACTTACCGTCTGACAAGATTTGCCCTTTCAATTGAGATTTTAATCGGCGTAATCTTGTTCCCATGCGCTTCATGACATGTCCAATGCACTCCAATTTTTCAATTGGGTATTCATCTCCATAGATGTTTTTCTTTCTAACAGCGTCAAATGCTTTGCAATCTCCATCCCCTAAGTAAGTAATATATCGGGCATTATGCAAAGATAATAACCGTTGAAAAATTTCAGACGCACCTTGAATTTCCATGGCTCCACTAGATCCAACGTAATTCCTTTTACAATCCTTTTGATGAGAAGTTAAGTTTTTACATATGCAATATTTTGAAAGAATATCAACATCTATCACCTTACCTGTATCCATGCTGGTCACAGTAACTACACCATTCAATGATGAGTAACCGCGTTTCTGCCATGTCCCATCTACAGCGACTGCAATATTATTATTACCTTCATTTTCACAAATAGCTTCCTTCGCAGCATTTTGAATGGAGTCCTCGTTAACAAGTTTTGCAGCATTTAAGATTCGCTTACCGTAAGGAGAAAACCTTGTAGGTGGTTGAAGAAGATTCATTATGCCGCAAAACATTCTCCCAGCATCTGCACCTTTTCCAATGGAACGCATAGCATATACAAACCTGGTATTTATTGTAGCAATTTGTGTTCCTTCATGAAAATTTGAAGAAGAGCTTTGTCTCCTTTGAGTCATGTGCATGTCCAGCTTGAGGATTGACACTACTGTCGTTAGTATGGTTGAAAGTATTCTTACCTTTATAAAACGTACGTTTACGTTTTTTGAATACTTTGTTCGATCTTGGCATATTAAATTAAAATTTCAAAATTTTTGATTTTCAGAAATTTGAAATATTGAAATATTCAAAACGCTAAGAAGAAAAACGTGTATTCTCTCCAAAATAGGTAAACAACCCTAACAGTTACGCTTGCAGTGAATCTACAGTTAACTGCGTATGAATAAATAAAACAGAGAGTGGCTTTGGAAAAGCTTCAAAGATTTAAAAGATCAATGTTTACATTTGTATCTGTCAAAGGGGGTGTGGCTCATCAGCTGATTATTTTTTTAAAATAATTTTAACATACTTTTAATTAGTAAAATGGCAAGTATGTTATATCATTGGAAAGGTCCTGATTTGGGGATTTTAGAAATATCAAAAACTCAAAATCGATTTCCCGAAGGTGTTTACGCTACTGACATACAAAAAAATATGAAGATCGATTTGAGATAGATTTCTGTGTGGTAGAAATATATAAAATCTTAACGATTTTATATTCATTTTGAAATTATATGAATTCAAACGAAGCAGGATAATTTAATTATTTGATATTGTACCTAAGAATATACTGTTTCAAATTGCTGTAAATACATTTTGAAAATTTATGGATTAATCTTGAAATGGTCTGGTTAAATTGTTTTTACAGAAACTTCTTTCTTTAAAGTTACACATTTCCGTAAAAATGACAATTTTATCGAAAAAACTTTTTTTGCCTTTTTTGCAGCCCATACGATTGGGAATCTTGGCCCCAAATTTCAAATCTGCTAACCAATTAGTTTTTAAGATATTTGAAGTTTTCTGAGTGCTATCAGACCCGATATTTGACAGCTGAGGGGGCGTGGTTAGTTTTGGTTTCATTTTAAAGCATTTTTCCATTCTTAAATTTAATTAATTACTAATATCTTTAATGAAATCGATATTTGCTGAGAAGTGATTATTAACTTCAACTTTCACTGCTGAAATCGCTTCTGTTTGTTTACATTTTGAGTTTTTGGTGTGCTTATAGTTACTTAGCTAAAATTGATAAAAAAAAAAAGTTCTTTCTCAAGACCAATATTTATTCTTATATAGTTTATATAGCTTAAAAGCTTGTTTACTTTGTTCAAGTTAAGTTTTTTTCTGTTGAGAAAATGTCACGGAAAAAACTTTCGCAGCTTGCGAAGAGAAGCAATATTTCTAAAAGATGGAGTACTGTTGAAAGTTACGATGTTAATGACCATCCTTTACCTGTTATAACAACAAGACTTCAGAAAACAAGTGTTTTGAATACAAGAAAGAATACTACAGATAAAAGTAAATATTTCAGTGATGTTCCAAATTACATTATAGTGGATACTGAATGTTTAAGTAATTTGTTTACAAATCATTTATGCAGTATTTGTCATAGTGCATCCTTGAAACTTTGCTTTGGTCACAGAAATGGATTTGCATTCAAAATGAATGTTGTATGTATTAATTGTGACCAAACCCAAAGTGAAACATATTCTTCAAAACAGTTGGTTGATACTAAATTACATCAAATAACAAATGTTAGCAAGCATCAATTTTTTAATGCTCCATTTGATGTAAATATGAGAATAGTGCAAGGTATGTTAAGTTTGGGACTTGGGTACTCGGCGTTGGAAAAATTCTGCATGCATATGAATTTAAATATAATGTCTAGTAAAACTTTTAATTCCTATAAAGCAAAAGTTCTGAATGGACATCTCGTTGCTTCCAATCAGCTGTTGCTTGATGTTCGTAAAGATGTCAGAGTTGCGAATGGCTCAAGGAATGATAAAGATATCGTCGATATTGGAGTGTCATATGATGGAAGCTGGTTGACAAGAGGGCATACGTCAAACATCGGAATAGGATGTGTTATCGACTTGCTGACTGGCTTTGTGATCGACTACGAAGTGATGTCAAAGCGGTGTGGAGAATGTGAACAGACTAAATTTGCGCTTGGAGAAGACAGTGTTGAATTTCATATTTGGTATAAAGGACATCAGAATGCTTGTAGTGCAACACATGTCGGATCATCTGGTGCAATGGAAGTAAATGCAGCTGTGAAAATATGGGAAAGATCTGAGAGCATTGGCTTCCGGTACACAACCTTGCTCTCTGATGGGGATTCTAAGGCTTTCTTAGAATTAAAAGAAAGAAAAATTTATGGAAGTGAAATACAAATTAAAAAAGAAGAATGCATCAACCATGTGAGCAAAATATTGGAAACAGCTTTGAGGCAGACAGTAAAAGATTGGCGAGTGAAAGGTGTAACTCTGGGAGGGAAGAAACACGGCAGTTTGAAAGAAGAGACAATAAAAAACTTACTAGATACTACACTAATGCTATACGCAAAAATATAGGTGATGTAGAGGCAATGAAAACTGCAATTTATGCTACCCTATTTCATTGCATATCTACAGACCAGAAGCCACAACATAAAAAGTGTCCTTCTGGTATCGACTCTTGGTGTTTTTACCAGTCATCATTAGCACGTAGGAAGAAACCAGGTTTGCATAAAGATTGGGTAAAAACACCAATCAATGAAGAATATTTGCCCAAAATTTTGCCAATTTATCAAAGATTGGCTTCAACGGAATTATTAAGCAGGTGTGTTAGAGGTTTAACACAAAATTCCAATGAAGCATTGCATTCGATGATATGGAACAAATGTTCCAAAGAAAATACAGCTTCTAGGAGACGTGTGTTGATTGCCGTGTCGAGTGCAATATCTGAATTTAATGTTGGAACATTAAAAGCCCTTAAAACATTTCAGGATGCTAATTGCCTTGCAACAAGTTTATCATCAGAACATTTAGCCAACTTTACCGATTATAGGAGAACTTATTTCAGGAATAAAATAAAATTGCAAATTTTAAAGACGCGCAGCAAAAATTAAAACTTGCTAAATTGCGTCGACTTAAAATTGAGAAAAAATTAGGTGCTATGTACAAATCTGGTGGATTTTAACTTTTTAAGCTTTAATTTATAACATTATTATTTTTTTATAAGTGTATTGTGTTTTAAAACTTTTGTGAAATTATTATGTTAACTTTATGCTGAAAAATCTGTCATCGTAACAAATGCTATTTCGATATTTTGCAAAAACATATTTTGAATAAGGAAAAATATTTTCAATCATATTTAATTAAAGTAGTGTTTTTATGTATTATATAAGTAGTAAAATAATATATTAAAAATTTAGAGCTTTGCAAGTATTATTTGTTTTTGTTTTATGCCTTTACAAACTTTAAATGCATTTTTCTCAGACTTTTATTTTGAAGATGTGTTTTCTAATCCCTAAGGCTTTTTTTCTGTTCAAGATAGAGTCTTGAAATTTTTTATAGATACTTAGATATATGTGTTACATAAAAGTTAGTATGGGTTTAGGTCTGAGATCTTTAGTTATTTTTTTTAAAAATGTTAAAGTTAATATTTTAAAAACTTTTGTGTTTTTTCCAGGTTTAGCTAGAAAAAATATTATTAAAAATCAACAAGGAACTAGATTTTGAAATCCATACTAACTTTTGTTTGCAATAATGTAAGAAATATAAATCATGTAAAATAATTTTAAAATTTCAAAAATTGTGTATTTTATAAGAGTTTAAAAAAACTTCAAAAATTTTAATTTTTTTAAAATTTTAAAATAATGGCTTGTTAAAATGATTTTTTATTTTCAGAATCGGTTTAATAATATAGTCTGAAAACAATACATAAATTACTTTTAATATTACTGCCCCCAAAAAAAATTTTTGAAAAAGGGTACCGTGTAGTCTTAAGATCAGCCAGCAGGGTGAAAACCTTCGGGAAATTGATTTTGAGTTTTTGATATTTCTAAAATACTCAAATCAGGACCTTTCCAATGATATAACATACTTGCCATTTTATTAATTGGAATTATGCTAAAAACATTTTTTTAAAAAAATAATCAGCTGATGAGCCACGCCCCCTTTGGCAGATAGAAATATAAACATTGACTTTTTAAATCTGAGAAGCTCTTACAAAGCCACTCTCTGTTTTATTTATTCATACGCAATTAACTCTAGAATGACTGCAATCGTAACTGTTAGGATTGTTTTCCTATTTTGGAGCGCATACACGTTTATCGTGTGTTTGCGTTTAAGATTTAAATATTCAAAATTTCTAAAGTTCACAAATTATGAAATTTTGAATTTTTTGTTTCTTAATATGCCTAGATCGAAAAAAATATTTAAAAAAAACATAAAGGTACGTTTTAGAAGGTAGGATTACTCTCAATCATACTAACATTTCTTTAAACACTAATAAAATATTTATGTGAATCCTCAAGCTGAACATGCACGTGACTCAAAGGAGTCATGTGCAAAAGAAAGTTTAATTAGAGATTTTCTTCTTATTAAAGTAAGTATAAAGAATACCATTATGAATTTTTGAATATTCTTGTATTTGTTTTCAAGAATGAAGTTCAATGTAAAATTTGTAAAAGAAGACATGCAAGTTTTAAAAGGTAAGTCTGGACTGGAAATTTGTTTTGAATTGTTTTGCTTGTCCATGTAATGTAGAATTCTCTTTTTTAAATATTCATGAAGGAACTCAAATTGCTACAATAAATACCAGGTTTGTATATGCTACGTGTTCCATTGGAAAGAGGTGCAGAAGATGGGAGAATGTTTTGCGCCATAGTGAATCTTCTGCAACCACCTACAAGGTGTTGTTCTTACGGTAAGCGAATCTCAAATACTGCAAAATTTGCTTACGAGGACACCTTTCAAAATGCTGCGAGGGAAGCTATTTGTGAAAATGAGAAGGTAATAATAATATTGTGGACATAGCAGAAGCGCGGTTACACATCATCAAATGGTACAGTTACTGTGACCAGCATTGATACAGGTAAGGTGATAGTTGTTAATATTCTTTCGAAATATTGCATATCTAAAAAATGGGCACGTAAAAACATGGCTTTTGTCCTGTCGGTGAAGATTGATGGTGTGGATGTAAAAAGGCTGAAGTATGGGGTAAGTCTTACAAACATAAAAATAGTTTTCCGGTCGCTCTTGTTGTAGCAATGCGTCCTATGTTTAGGAAAACATAGGACCCATAGGCATCGGAAGAAACAAAACCCGAATGAAAGTTTTAATAATGTCATTAGGTCATGCGTTCCCAAACAACATTTGTCTAGATTGAAACACTTTCACTCGGGGTTTATGATGCCGTTTGTTCCTTTGATGATAGTAATTTATCCAAATTAAAATACTTCAGAAAATTCGAAAAGATAAAAGAAGAAAAAGAAAGAAAGAAGATAATATTATGAAAAATAAAGTAAAAATTGGTTACAGTGCAGGATGTTTTTGATGAGGTAAAATTTTATACAAAAGCTGTTTCCTAAAAATTATTTTTAAAATTATGTGTGTATTTTTTATAAATCTTCTGTATGCACACACATGAAATAGAAATTTTTATTTTATGTATTTTATATATAATGTGTATACTGAAGTGAAATTTTTGAGATATTCCTCAGAAATTTAGCTAAAAAGCAAATGTCGTAACACAGAAAAGGAATATTTTTATAAAATTCATTATTGCACTCTGCAAAAATTATATTGAAACAGGCTGAAAAATTTTTTTAAAGAATTTTCACTTTTGTATAAAGATAAATTTTTGTTTAATGCACACGTAAATTTTTAAGCTTTAGTGTTCAATAGTTTCTTAGTAAAAGGTACATTAATATATCTCAAAATGAGTTGCATGAAGCTTGTTATATATTAAAAATACATAAATTTCATGTTTAAAAACATAAAGACAGTTTTCTTGTTATTTTGGATACTATTTATGTAATATTTAAAAAACTTTTTAATTCTGATATTTTAAGAAATTGTTTTATATGTGAATGCATAAATCATTAATGAAAGTTTTCGAAATGTCATATAATCATGTACTACTGTCTTATAAAGATTATGTTTTTTAATTTGTGTCTTCTTTTTTCTAAAAATGAATTGTATGCATGAACTGGAAATATTTATTTTATAATTCATATATATTGTGTATACTGAATTATATACTGTACATGATTAATCTTTCTTAATGAAAAAACTGTTCTCTTTTTTTTTGTTTTATGACATTCAATCTAACTTTGACGATAGATTTTTCTAGGATAAATGAAGCTTGAAAAACGTCTGCATAAACATGATTTCTAAAGAAAGATTTGCTTAGTTTGCTGAATGACACCTTACTTTCTGTCAGATTTATCAGAGTCAACACCTCCAATTCGACTTCATCATTTTCTGTGTTATTGTGGTCCAAACGCACAATTTTAGGTTTTTCAAGGCGACAAAAAAGAGACAGGGGAAAAAAGACACACAGAGACAAAAAAAATTTTAAGCTCCAACCCGTTTGCTACAGGACTGTACATGATAGTGAGAGTTCAAATTAACGAGACTTTTTCAAGATAACTCTGAATTATCGCATGTTGCAGTCCAGTCGGCCACAGATTTTACTTCGAAATATTGCGTGTACCCAAACGCATTATGTGGTTCAAAATATCAAGAGTTTTTCTAGGGACCGATCATATACTTAGAATTAGACAGAGATTGGTATTATCGAAGGTTTGAATTAGCGAGAGTCGACTATATGTTCATTAATTGTTTTTCCTGGTGTAGCGCTTTTTTAATTGTAGCTCATTTTCGATACGTATTTAGTACACTGATTTAAAATAAGCTTTTAAACAGCGATGTATATCTCCAGCCCCCTGAGGTCCAAGAGCTATCAGTCCCGTATCTTAATAGAGCACGAGAAATAGACTTTTCTTGCTTACGGCGAAGTATAGTTGAACCGAGAGCTTTGCTCGATCTCTGGGCGTTACTGGACGGGTTTTCGTGGTGGTCAAGCTTCCAGTTGGTACGGTAAATGTTATTATTTTTAAACGACCAAGTACATCTTCAACTGCGGCTGATATTTTAAAGTTTCGATGGAGTTGCCAGTGGCAATCCATCAACCAAAGCAACCGCCGTATATATCATACGGGTACCTCAACATGTATAACAGCAATTTCACTAACATGACTGCCATATCTAAGAAACGGACTGAAGAAATTTTGATGCAGGGCGCATCAGAGCTAGCTACGCCAATGTAAAAGTCTCAAAACGACAACGACTTGTTCCCGGGCACTAGAGTTTGAGAGTTCTGAAGCCCGTATCTTGAGTTATATGAAACTAAGATTTCCATGCTTGTGAGAAAGAATCCTAGAAAAAACCTCCATTGTTCATGACTTGTGGTGCTAGTCGATGTGCTTTCGTGGTGGTTATGCTTTGGAATGATACGGCAGTTGTTACACTTTGTAGTTGCTAAAAGATGTCTTCAGTTGCTGCTGTAAATGCTATTATTTAGCTTTTCGATGATTTAGCTGCTCTATTAGAATTTTGAATCTAGCAAGGGATCACGGATTTGCTTCGAATTAATTTACTGTTGTTTATAAAAAAAATTAGAAGATGAAAATAAATTTAATAATAGGTAAAAAAAATTCATTACTTTCTTAGATTGGATTGTCCAGGAATCCAAAAATAGAAGGGAGAGAGGCTGGTAGTTATCATGGGAAATTCTTCTTGCTCTAAAAATTAGTGATGTGGGCTATTGGATAATTTTCTTGATTTAATTTTTGGAGGCTATATTGGTATCTGTGTTGAATACTTTGGAAGAAATTAATTACTAAATTATTCAGAGGATTTTAATATGAGTCGCGTTAATCTATCTTCTAATATTCAGAGACAGTTAGCGTATTTTAATCTAATATTCGTCCCGTTATGTTGTGTAAAAGTGAATGGTGGAAGGAAAACGATGGTTTACGTATTTTTCATACTTGAATTGGTAAAATCAAACAAAAATTCTCTTATATGCAAAACTTTAAAGAGCACTGTACTAAAAACTTCCATTCATAATAGGTTTTTCGAACGTAAATTGGGAACACATAATAATTTGGGGAGCCGCCCATCCGGTATAGTGGTCAGTGAAGCTGACTGCGGTGCCGCAGGGACTGGGTTAGAATCCCGGAGAAGGCATGGATGTTTGTGTTGTAATCCTTTCTTCTGACTGTGTTGTTTACCCCCGTGTTATACGTTCGGTGGTGCATGGGGTTTATAAATGTTAAAAAAAAATAATAATTTGGTGAGTTACGGACATAAGAACCTTACATTAAAACAGTTTTTTTTTAACATTTATAAACCCCGTGCACCACCGAACGTATAACACGGGGGTAAACAACACAGACAGAAGAAAGGATTACAACACAAACATCCATGCCTTCTCCGGGATTGAAAAAGTTTAAACACCATAAACATGAACGAATAAATTATATATTTCAAATACACGATTAAAATTTCAAGGCCAAAGGCAAGATCGAACTCATGACACGCCAGGCACAAGCGCGAAACCTTGAACACGATGATTAAAGGCCCTACCACACACGCATGCTTGAAGAAGCCGGTTAGGTCAATTTTTTACGCAGCTGAGGTTGAAGGGTTGCCGTAAACAAAACGACAGCTCTGACGTGAGACACGTTCTATCCCCACATTGAAAAATTACTCGCCAATTTTTTTGCTTCAGAAAATGAACATCCAATATTATTTCTTTTATTTCACTAGCGCTTTCGTTGATAGGCGTAAACAGAAATTCAGCACATTCTGTTTAAAATATTACATGGCTTTAAAATATTATACACCATCAAAATATTATGCGCCAATATGACGCGTTTGACGAAACCGAAGCTCTCTCTGCCATCTTTACCGCTATCTTGCTTATGACGAAGGGAGCCAAAGAGCCCCTTTGACTGGAATTCAAGCAACTTTTGTTTTCAAAGACTTTTTTACTCACGGGGAATTCTTCACAGCTCCGAAATAATCAATTTCCAAAGCTTTTTTGTTATAACAACAATCCATTTTTATAGAACAATATAAAATATAATGTTTTAAAGAAAACGAGTAAAGATTCAAACGAAGATTTTTTTTTTTTGTATTTGGACAGCACTGCAGAAATCAAAAAGCAACAGAAGGTATTTTCATTAAAAAAATCCTTTAAAAATGCTTTTGTGTACACATAACTCTTGTGTTGAACATATCCTCCACGGCACAATCAAAATCACCTACTCATGCAGAAATTAAGACCCTGCAATCATGCATATAATGAATGCCCTTATAAACATTAATCTCAGGCTAAATTAAGATTTCTACAAATTTTGAGAGTGGGCGAACACTTTATGCATTTCAACATGAATGGATGTTAAAAAGAATGTTTATGAAGAATACTTATATAGTATATTTTCATCTTTCTCAAGTAACCTTCTATTTTCATGCTGTTTTCACTTTCCTATGAGCCCTGCAAGAAAGGTGCATTTCATCATTTAGCTGTGCATTGTAAGTAACATATTAAAATTAATTGATATTAAAAAGGGAACGTTTAAATAGATAACTTAAGCAGTACTAGAGCTTTTGTGTATTGAATGGTCTTGCTTCTTCTTGATGTCACCACATCTGTTGTCTGTTTACCACGTTTGATTACAAGTTATCTGGTTTCCGACAATTCACACGCTGGTAATTGATGCTGTCTGGTGATTCCGTTCTGCATGCCCACCTTTCTGAGTAAACATTCTGCGCGTAAATCTGCGCAGATTTTCAGCGAGGAAACATGCGCCAAAATATGCGCAGATGACCAGGGAGGAAACTAGCTTTTGAGGGGCTAGACCCGTGATTACCAGAGTGGTCTATATAGACTCCCAGGGGTCTATGACGATCTGCAAGGGGTCTACGACAGCAAGAAAACAATTTGGGGGTGCATGAGGTGTAAATGGGGTTTACGACAGTTGTTCTCAGTAAACCAGATCGTGATTTTAATTTTAAAAGAATATTTAACCAAATGGAAACCAGATTTTACCTATTTAACACATTCATTTACTAAATTTAATGAGACTAATTTGCAGTTATATGACAGCATAAATTTTGTTGAAACTAAAACCACCATTTCAACATTTCTTGCCAGAATTAAGCTAAAGAAGCATAATATTGGACATAAAGAATTTTTCTTGTTTCTCAATTGGCCACAGACAATCTGGCAGGAAAATAACGTTTTAACCTACGTTCTACATTTAAATTCTCTTTATTCAGATTTTGAAACTAGGATTGAGAATGCATTTACTTGACAATTACTATAGAAAGCACTGAATTCCTATGGTCACATTGAAAAAAAAATGTTATATTACAAGAGGTAATAACTGATTGGAATAGGAAGCAACGGGGGGGGGGGGGGTATTTAAGTACAGTTTAGAATTTGATGTCAGCAATTTTGGCTTTCAAGAGCCTGTCATTTATTCTGAATAATAGAGTATTGGAGAAAGGTTTTAGCTGCTTTTCCTAGAGAAAGAGTTTTGGCGCGGTTGTCAGCTGGGCACTTCTAACCGAGGATATTTAGGGTTTGTGACGAGGCTATCCGCGTCAATATTCAATTAACCCTCTTGGGTAACTTTGGGGCCAGCATTTATTCTATTTCACAGCCTCTTCGGGAAAAACACGAGATAGCTATATGCTAATGAGTTCGACTATATAAAGTCAAGATTTCGTAAATCTTAGGAGAAAGAGAAGGAATTGCCAAACCATTCGTAAGTATCGTGCCCGGGTTACTTCAACGAGCTTAGCGCGCATTAGATATTATTAATCATTAAAGGAATCAAAGGAATTACATTTAGTACCGACCTGACGTTAGCAAGAGTTCGTCTCCTTTGTCAATTCTGATAGCTGAGATTTCTTAGTAGAGAATATTAGATTTGGAGGTTAGATTTGAGTATTAGGATTAATCTAGGTATTGGATAATCACTCCGAGGTTTCCACTTATAGTTTGAACTTGTATTTGTTATTTGTGTGTTATCAATAAATACTTGTTATTATGGCTTTCGTTGGTGATGATATGTTTCCTCCCACACTTAGAGACGCGGGCAATGTGAACTCAGTCCAAAATAGGATGGGTACACGACAGGTTAATCCTGACAAAATTGATGACAAATGTTGAAAATTTGTTATTGAAGCCCCAGATTCATCCCTATCGTGATAAACATTTGTTTTTTAATCAGTTATTTTATGCATCACTTACATTTTAAATTAATTAACATGTGTTTTTTAAGTTTCACTGTTTCCCAACTTCCCTACAGTTAAATATTTAAAAATAAGTAGCTTTATACCAGGCTGTTATAAACACATTTAAGTTAATAAATTGCCAAAAATTTAATATTACGTAAGCATACGAATATTAAAACGAAAACCTACCTCAAAACGAAAAATATGGCAAGGGGTCTATGAAACAAAAAGTTTGGGAACCTCTGGGCTAGACGCCTGTTCTAAACATCCCCCCCCCCCCACACACACCAGTTCCTGATTGCCGATGCTATTTTTAGGTCGAGGCGAAACCGTCTTTTTACAAGCTTTTATTTAACTTGCAATGCATGTATGTATGTAATTTGTTCGGGTGGAATCTTGCAACTCAAATTTTGAAGTTGATATCTTCAACTCATTGAGCTGAAAAGTTGTATACACATTTAATTTGGATGACAATGCATGTTTTGACCATTTATATTTCGATATTGCAATTAGTTCAAAAGATATTAATTAAAAACCTTAAAACTCATAATTGTTTTACTCATGTGTGCTGTTTTTTCCCGCTATGCTGGGTGACGCAAAATGAAGAAGGAAGAGGGAATTTTTTTGGGGAGTTTTGATAATTATCTAATTTTTAAAAAAAAAACTCAGACAAAAAGTAATTACAGAATCGGAAAGATTATTTATTTCGCCACGATATGGTACAATTTTTTTTTACAAAATAATGATATTTGTATTTTATGCAAGTTTTTTAAAAATGTGTTAAAATTGTTGCGTTTTTATGAAAACGATTTCTAAATCGTAGCGTATGAATTTATTTTTGTGTTATTAAAACGATATTCTACACTAAATAAGTTCGTGCCTTTTTCTTTTAGAAGTCATTTTAAAAATAAAATGTCAAAACTTTTTTTTAAAATAATTTTTCAAAAATACTCAAAATTTTAATTAAACATTATATAATTTCTTCATTTATTAAAATAATGGCATGAATCTTTTTTTCTGATTGTAGAGCATTATTATTCGTAATTAAGGTGAAGATTGGAAAAAGTGCTTAAACATTACGAATTTTAAAAAAGTTTTTGTGTTTTTGATCTCTCTCTCTCTCTCTAATACACTTTTTACGAGAATAAATATTTTTATTTAAAAATTACCGTGTTTTCAATCAATATGTGAAACTTATAAATCAGAACTTAAAAATTAAGCCCTAAAAAAAAATCAAAAACTTTAATAAAAATCGCGATTTTACGGTAAGTTTTGGCTTGGCGTTGAAAACCGGTTTGGCACCCAATGACTATCTGTTTCATCTTGCATTTAAAGTCTGCAAATAGGGCTATACTAGAAAAGATGGTGCCTATAAATAATCAAAATCAGCGAATTTGGCAAGTAAAAAAAAAGAAAAAATGCGAATGAAAAATTTATTTTTGTTTCATTTTCACTGTACAAGTTTTAATTTAAAGAATTCATTTTAAACATGCGCTTATAAAACAAAAATTTCTGTAATATTTGTGAAAAACTTGTTCGTTTTTATTCCGTTATCATTATTTTAAATGTAGTGCTTTACATTAATATTTTTTAAGTAATAAGCATTGTTTTCTGTGAATCATTAATCGAAATTTTTAAATCGTTAGGTATGGATTTCTCAAAATTCTGACGAGTAAATCCTCTGAACTAAAAAAGTTCGAATACTTTGCTCTTTTAAAATCAATGATTTAGTAAATTAAGTACACAAAAACTTTTTCTTTTTTTCTCGTATTTAAAAAATGCTCGCAATTTTAATTCAACATTTAATAAACTTGTAAAATCTTGTAATTTTAAAAATTTCTACTTAAAATCACAGATTTCATTTTTTATTTAAAAAAATTTAATTCTCTTTGATTTTAAACACATATGCTAATATCAACAATTTAATCAACAAATGATCGGATGTTTTCCCTCTTTTCATGAAATAATGCACAAAATTGATTTTAGTTTATATTATAAATGAAAAAAAATGCATGTAAATATTCATGTATGAATAATGCATAATACATGAAATAATGCATAAATAGATTGTTTGTGTATTCATTTTAATGCTTTTTAGATTTGATGTGTGAAGATCTCTACCTTCGATTTTAAAGGTCCTTCCACACTATTTGCCGAGAACTTCCTGTTTTAATTGTCATGTCGCATGGTTAAGTGCTGAAAAGACTAGGCCTCAGTCCCCCCTCAAAAGAAAAATTTTTTCTGATTTTTTAAAAAATACTCAAAATTTTATTTGCACATTTAATAACACCCAAAGAAATTTTTTAATAGGTAAAACCATTTATTGCGCCCCGATACGGTTTTTTAAAAATTTTTTTTTTTTTTACAAAACCATAATGCTTTGCCTATTTTATGATTTCTTCTAAAATAAATAAACATCGATGCGTTTAAATGAAAATTATTTTCAAAAAGTTCATATTTCGATCGTTTGGAATCAGTGATTTAAAAAATAAAATGCCAAAAGCTTTCTTTCTTACAAATTACTCCCCCCCCCCCTTTTTTTCTTTCAAAACAATGATACTTTACATATTTTATGATTCTTTTCTAAAACCAGCGTTGAATGAGATGAACAGGCTTAGAAACCTATCCAGCGATAACTAAAAAATACAAAATAAATTAAAAGTAAAAAAAAAACTTTTTAAAAAACAAGCTTTTATTTAAACGCGCTAAAAAGAATAAAATAAACTTTTCCAATAAATTTTTTTTATTATAACGTCAAAACACAATTTATATGATATGAAAGCTTGTCGCGAGATTTACCTGAGTAGATTAAAAAACTTGAACCTCTGCAAATTAAATAACTTGATCTGATTTATTTTAATTTGTAAAAATTTCAAACTAAGTAAATATGAGTACTTTAATCTCGCAACGAGCTTTTATATCATATAAATTGTGTAATGGCGTTATAAGTTGATAATAAAAAATTTTTCAAGAAAAAGTTTATTTTATTCTTTTTAGCGCGTTTAAATAAAAGCTTGTTTTTAAAAAAGTTTTTTTTTTCACTTTTAATTTATTCTTAGGTACATCCGAACTGAAGAAGCCTCCAAGCTCTCTAGTGAAATAGTTATGTAAATTGATTGAATGAGATATGAGAATTATAACATAATAAATATAATTAAATAAAATAATAGACATAGAGAAATTTTCACATTGCATTGAAGTTATATTTTCGCTTAAATTCTGAATTACTTTTAAATACCATGATATATTTGAGAGCATATTCAAGAAACGAACTGCTGCCTTTATAGGAAAAAATTCCCTGTTTTCGATATCAAAAAAAATTATGCATTATGCGTTTCGCTTATGGATATTAATTTATATTGTATTTTAGGGTTAGTGTAATAACCAATGTATCTAAATTCAATTTATTCTAATTAAAATTATGATTCCTTATTTCCAAGCAAAAACTTCTTTTTCTATTTAATAAGTAGAGATCTATGAAAGGCCTCAGGGGCCTCCATTCCCGAAGGGCCCGAAGATAGCGCTATCTGTGGATGAAAAATTCCTCTGATTTAATTTTAAAAAAAATATTTTTAATGTTCACACTTAAAAAACCTTAACTCTTTTATACTATAGATGTTGAAAAGTGTAGGTGTTTACGGTCTTAGTGAAGCGTCTTCTAGCGGTGAAAAGATGCATAACAGGTTTCCTCATTTTTACTGGTATATAATCTACAGTACTCCTTAAACATAGAATCACCTGGCAAAATTGATTAAGAAACAATTCTAGTTTTTTTATTTATAGTTAATAATAATTGATAAGTGCTGAAAAATTAAATGCACTATTAGAACATCATTTGCAGCTTTTTAACTGTTCCTTTCTGTCAGTTTCATGCTTTCTCCATAGTTCGATGATCCAATTCAATCTTCTTATGCATCATAGCTTTCGTTCCTAAAGGAGGCAGGTATAAGGGATGTCATTTTCAAAAGTAATCATACATTTTTCAGCTGTTATCAAAGCTGCGCGCTCCCTGTAAAACCGTGACAATTGGTGTAGCCAGTCCGGAGTGGGCCCTGTATCACAATTTGTTTGGATGCCCTATTTTGGTGTCCTTTTATGATGTTGCGATTATCTTGCTTAGATATGTTAGAGCCCCTGTAGCTTGGGGGCCCCATATCACTGATACGGTGGTAGTTACACGGTGTAGCTATACTGATCAGTGGTGTCCAACAATCTAATAAAGTAGCTGCCTCACTTTTTTCGCAGAAAGTTCTAATTACTTGTATTTCGGGGTTCTAAAGTCATCATTAAAAATTCACCTCAAAATTAGACGGCAGAGAATGCAGAACCCTTTTATTTAACATTCGTCTTGCTTTCTCTCTCTACACATACTAGCGTCCTCTCGTGATAAAAATTATATTTTTCTTGGGACGCCCCCGGACAATATCACTGCAACATTGAACAACATTATAATTTTTGCGTATTACTTTAATTATATCTTTTCAGTTCTCTCACTAGAAATGAATAGCGCTATGAAACTGAGTTGATGCATATAATTTGGATTAAATATCGGCAGTTTTTAGCAAAGGAAGTGTAGAGCTCTTTATATGTTAGTGTTTACAGCATTTTCACATACCTTCAATTCATACTGAAGAAAATATTTTTAATGTACATAACGAAGAGAATACTGCATGCATTTCAGCTTCATATTTATTAAAATATCTATTAGAAAATGCACTAAACATCTTATGTTTCAGATTATTCACTTACATATATGAGGAACAACATTTAAATGATCGAAACATTTTTAAAATTTTGTAAATTATTTACTTGCCAAATTGAACTATAGTTAGTTCAAGTCCAATGTTTAATTTTTCGTTTGGAAAGGGCCCTCATTACTTGATTCGTGACTATTTCAAATTAAACGTGTTGCTTTCTTTGTTGTAGTGTAAACACTGATCTCTTTTAATGGTTAGAGGCGGGAATTACATTCTAA
>BMAO01029654.1:0-25006 GCA_019973975.1 Trichonephila clavata | reverse complement strand
CTCCTGTCTGATCTCAAAACCGAGATGTTCTATTTGATTGTCAGAAGATTCTGCAAGGGCATCGATTAAATTCTCAAAAAAACCCAAATCTTTAGCCAAAACTGAAATAAATAGTTCTGTGGTGGTTCCTATATAAGCCAGTAACAGCCTCCGGACTGAAGTGATCATTTTGGTCTAGCAGTATGTTTTGTGCTTACGAATCAGATGGTACCGAGATCTATCCTCTAATTAGTTCTAATGCTTGTGCGATCTTTATCACTATCAGAAAATTCTCTGACAGTGATTAGACTATCCGGCACCAGCAGTCCTCGATGGCTGTCTCATTAGATGTTGATGTTTACAATAACGTGTTTTTATTATTCAACGATATGTGGCCATCTTTCAAGGTACTGTACGGCTGTTTTACTTGCGTTAGGCCCATATTTGTCTCAATGACAGTCTGAATCTTGCTATTGTTGGTAGTTTAGAACAACTTATATAACTCTCTTTATACGATATATTATACAATAGCATTGTAAAAAAATTTCTGCTATTTTTGTTGAAAATAATAAATTGAACGAAGATCAATTGACTTCATTACCAGTAATCCTTACTCGACTGATAGCTTCTTCAGACATAAGAACTCCAAACACACCAAACCGTTTTTTAAACGATTTGTTGTTTGCGTTCAAAAATTTACAGCATCTTTTTGAAACTAAATCAAATGTTAATTTTCGAGTAAAAATTGTTTTCCTTTTCCTGCACAAAACTGTAAATATGTCTGATAAGCAAGAGAACAAATAATTTTACTCTATTTACTCAAGTTATATGGTAAAAATTCAAACTTTTTGGGGTAAAACCAATCACACACACACACAAACATTTTTTAGGACTGCAAAATAACTACATAGATTGAAAAAATATTGACACTGCTAAACAGTTTTACGAAAAATTTTTCCATTACTATTGCTAAAATATTATTGGATGGTAAAAAGAGTTTTTATATCAAACATTTTACATCTAATGAAAACAAGATAAATTTCATTAATATCGATTTAAGGTAATAAAAAGAAGTTTTTAAGTAACGTTTTCTCTTATAAATCACGTAAGTAAAAATATAATATATACCTAATATGAATAAAAAAACTGAACTATAAATGAAATAAATAAAGGAGTAAAAATAATAATAAGCGGTAAAAATAATTCATGATTTGATTTATTTAATTTAATTTCCTCGTTCATATGATGCTTAAAATGTTAAATTTGGGCAATCTTCTTTAGTAATATAAAATTTTGTATTCTCGGCAATGTTTTAAGTATTTTAAATTTTGATAAGAAATTGGCTTAATATTATTGAATAAATTAATTCCAAAGTTTAGTTTTGTTGCCAAGTTTGAATTATAAAAAAAGTTTAGTTTTATTTAAAATTCTAGTAAATATTTTTTTCACATGTTAAAAATCAACTTCAATAAATTTTTAATCAATATTTGCTTTTCAAGCCTTTGTCTTAAACACACAAGCTTCCTTTTATAGATTTCGTTCCATTGTATTATATTCTTAGTTAATTTTCAATAGTGCATAGTGAAATTCCATATTTATATAAAGTTTAGTTATTAGAAGTGGTACTTATATATATATATATATATATATATATATGTATATATATATATATATATATATATATATATATATATATATATATATATATATATATGTATAATTTATAAATAAATACAAAATAGTTATAAACCTAAGATAGCTAGTCAAGATAGTAAAAAGTATATATTAGCCACAGTAGTACTATAGAAAACTCCTGGCCTTAGGAACCAAGATTGCAGGTTTAAACAAAGTTTTGCCGCCAGCCAACCTTCGCTTGTATTTGCCAATACACTGGGCCATAGGGAAAGAAAGGAGAGTGAAGAAAGAGAAATTTAACTATTACAAATAAAAATGCAATCTATTAATATAAAACGATAAAATTATAGCCTACTATTATTTACTAACCGAGTCAAAACGTACTGTCACCTGCATGGTGCTCAAAGCTACGGCTAACGGCAGGCGTACAATATACCCCGATGCCATGATGAATTTCGTAAGCCTCGATCTGACTACGTCAGACAGGTGGCATTAGCAACAACAACAACATATATATGTGTATATATATATATATGGGATTTTCCACATAGACCGCACTCTAGAGGGCGCTGGTGACGCGAGCCACCAGCGAACTAACCAGAGAGGGGGGGGGTGAGCGAACGGACACTCGACGAGGAGGTTGAAGATCCAGCGCTGCTGAAAAGGAAGCAACCGGTAACTGGCAGAGAAGGGACCAGCTGTCCAATACTAGAAGGTGAGTGATGTATAGGTCACACATCCAACACCTGAAATCCATAAGCCATCGTGAACTGTGTAAGAACAGTGTTACCATAGTGAACTGTTGTGTAAGAACGATACGAGGAAGTCATGAACTGAAAACTGTCGTTGAGTGATGAAGATCCATTATATCTCTATGTATTCTTGTAGTAGTGTGTAGTCCTGGAAAGCCCTGGTAGTCCACCGTTAAACTTACGTTTAACGGTGGACACTTGTTACAGGACTACACACTACAGGACTTGTTTAACCACTATAGGTTGTGTATGGCAGCATTTGGCGACGTCTTTTAATTTGACGAAATTGGAGTATGGTGACGAATAGGTATAAGTACCTATTTTATTTACCTTATCTTTGTACTTGTTTCTGTTTCACTTATCTTGTTACAAGACTGCCAAATCATTTGATTCAATGAAAAGTGTGCTACGTGTTATTTTATCTTATTTAAATAAGATTTTCTTAGAAATTAAGAAACGGGGTACTTACAGAAAATACGTCAGATATCTAAATGTTATAAATAATAAGTTATTTCGAAATTGAATCGTGCTCCTGAAAATTCTAATTAAAAATCATAAACATTAAAAGATTGTTTGATTGAAGGAGTATGGATTATCATGTTTGATATTGTTTTTTTTTAGTGTATTCCACTCAAAAAACTTTTTGGAGGGTCACCACTCTAAAAACAGCTTACTGTCACCGTTATTGTCTTAAAAACATAAAATTTCCATTATAGAAATATTCCATAGTTACGGTTTTGCAATAGTTTTTATTACTGTTTAAGTTACTTAAAAAAAACAATTTTCAAACACTCTAATTCCGTTTTATGAATATATAGGCTTTTCTAATACAACATAAATAAAAAAAACCAAGCAATTTTTTAAAGGATTCAGGGAAAAGGTAATTAATAGTTTTAAAATCTAAAAGAAATTTAAAACTTCTAATTATTTCATGACAAGACAAAATGACTCATTCCAGATTCAAACAATACTGATTTCTGTAAAAAATCATTTATTTAACTTTTTTAAATTCATTTTGAAGCTTTCAAACATTAATTGATAAAACAGCGTATTACAAAAACGTTTATTTCATTTTTACATCAAGTAATTTATTTTAACTATCAACAAGTATATAAAATTGCTTTGAATATGAAGTTATTCTTAGAAGCAAATAGGAAACCATTCATAGTCATGAATAACTATATATAAATCACACAATTCTTTATAACTAAGCAAAAATTCAAAATTTCTATGAATCCTAGAACATTCTATTGAAATAAAATTGAATATATATATATATATATATATTCAGTTTTATTCCAATAGATTAATTCATACAAAAAATACATGCTTCATCTCTCTCTCTCTCTCTTTCAACAGTTTTTTAAAAAAATATTTAAAATATATCCCCTAGACCACATAATCAGAATCTCTGCAATACTATTCATTTAAAAACTATTCCAATTAAAAAGGTATTTAAGAAATAATGGAAAAGAAAGAATTACGAAAAACTTGTTAACAAAGATAATAGTCATTAATTTAAGATAAATATTTTTTTTCACATTTTTCCATCTTTCTGCAGTTTGAGTGATTTAAAAACAATTAATATAAAAAAATTTAGCCTATTCCTACTTCGAATGGATGAATAGATAGTATTTTATTAACGGTTGAAAATTTGAATAAGAGACATATATAAAGGGAAAGAGTGAATTATAATAGTAGGAATTGGAAAAAGGGTATGATTTGTCTGCATTGTTATAACAATGCACACCCGGATTAGATCATTTGACTAAAAAATCGGTTTTTGACGTCAACTTTTGTCATTGTTTTAACAGTTACACTGTTACAATAATGGAAACGAACTTAAGGTGGTGTCGAAAAATGGTAATTAATTTAATTAATTAACCTATAATTAATAAATAAATATTTGAAAAAACTGTATTAACAGCAAGTGTCATCCACTACAAGTTTTAAAAAACTCATTTGAACTTAATTGGATGAATAGAAAGTATTTTATTAACGATTGAAAATTTGAACAAGATATATAGAGAGAGAGAGAGAAAGTGAGTCAATAGTAGGAATTGAAAAATCAATAAAATTATTACAATTCTTAACTGATTCTGACTATTTTTACTACAAAAACACAAGTAACACAAAATTGCCAAGTTGAATGCTTGAACAGTTAAGAACGACTGCTAAACCATATAGCGTGAACGTGGTCACACACACACACACACAGTACTGCGAGTGGAGAACATGCGTTAACCGATGAATGTAAAACCGACGTAAGTACTTGCATTTGTTCGCTGCCGACTCTAGCGACATCGCAGAGATGACATCAACTTGAAAACCCAATCCCATAGACCCGCGGGATGATGCACGGGAAGAACTAATCATCAACATTTATTCTCCCCTTTAGTCGGTGTGTGGGGGAAAATTCCATTCTAAGGCTGGCATCGCAGTAATCGCTCTTTTCCCCTACAGTGGCAGCGAATATGTAAAGGGCTTCCAATGAAGGTATGCATCGCCTACACCTATATCGAATCATTTAAGTAAATGCAGTGGCATCGTTGGGAAAAGCTGATTCTCCAGTCTAGCTGGTTTCCGCGCTCCGTAAATATACTTCTTTTATAACACGAGTCAGGTCTAGGTAAAGGCGATCACCTCAAAATGTCTTGGCGGTCCACCGGTCGACTTTATGCCCATCCCTGGTCTAGTATTTCGTGCAGCAGCTCCGAGAGATGTGGGAAATTTGCGCACGTGCAAGTTTCTTCAATTCCTTCCACGGCACTCCAAATTCCGGCATTCGTTTGGCCAACTTTCCTACCTTCCTCGTCTGACTCATTGTCCTCCCGACAGCTACTATTATCGCAACGGCTACTATTTTTTTTGGTCTATCTGTCTTCGGTAACATTCGCACAATAGTGCGGTGACTTTTTTTTTCTTTTGTAAAATTATTTTTGAATTTTCTCCACATAATAAGAGAAGCGTGCATTCTAAATTTAGCAAATGTTAAACGTTTTTACAGATTACATATTGTTTTAAATGCATTTTGTAACATAAGTTACTTCAATATTTAATTGACAAGATTAAACGACTATTGAGTTTTAAATGCATAAGATTAAAGAATAATGAACATCCGATACAATTTAAAGTGTATCAGTTCACTTCTTGAAAGGATTTTTCTTTACTTATTTTATTTTATTACTAAAAAACGAAATTGAGTAAGATTTTCATTACAATAGGAAAAAAAATATCATATTATCCACCAGACAGATAACAAAATAATTCTATTTTAGCTTTAGAAGTCGAAAAAGGAATATGTTTTCATAAGATTGATCCAAGCAAGAAGAAATAATAAAAACCTAATTGAATTTCTAGAAATTGCAATGTCAAATTTCAATCAGTATGTATAAGAAACTCATCCTGCGCTATTTATATTATGTAAAGTCCTCTGTGAAATGTTCTAGATACACAAAGCAAAATACAAACAAGACAAAGCGGAAGACGGGTGGATAATCCTCCCAGCATCAAATTCTTCTCATTCACTTATTTTACATGCTCCATGACAAAACTTTAATAAAGAAATTTCTCTGAAGGATCCGAGATGCACACACACACTTGCTCCCTGTTCCGGTTCCATTTTCATAAAAAAAAGACTTTTTTCATAAGACTTCATAAATTAGATATACCAAAGAAAATATTATGAAGCGAAGAGATTGATACGCTCTTCTCTCTTTCACTATTTTATCCGATTTTTCATCTCATCAAAGAGTGGAACACATCGGAACTTTTCAAATGTAGTATATATAAATAAATTTTTATTTAAGTCTTTCAAAATTTTAATAACTGTTTCTAGTACAGTTTTCTAGGTTGGTTTCTATATCGAAATATTTATATTTTGTGTATTTTTTATTTATAAATTTGTAGTTGATTTTTATTGTTTTTAATATGAACTGATATGTTAAATTCGAAGATTTTTTTTATCACTGAGACTGGAATTTGAGTTATACGCCACAATTTCAAAGAAATATCGGAAATACCGTTAATTTAAACAGAATTTCTAAACACGATTCCCACAAGCAAAATAAGAAATCAATATTTATTAGATTCAGTGAAAATCGTTTAACACGAGAAACATAATAGACTCTTTTTCGTGTTAAAAGAATTCCGTGTTAAAGGATAAAATCATATATCAACAAACTTTTTATTGGAGTTTATTTTATTTACATAGATATGTGTATATGTATATATTTAATTAAAATCAATGAAACAAAAACATTCACCAAAATTTAAAGAAATCTAATGCAAAATTTTCAGATTTTTTCAAAAACAAAACTTTTATTGAGTTTATGGAATATAAACTGATATTTTTCTTTGCGTTGTTTTTGCTTAGCATCAAATTGTCAACAAATTGTTCGATGTTTTCCATCTTGTTATTCATTTCACCATTGCTATGCGTGTCTAAAGAACTGGACATACTTTTCATGATGCTCCTCATTTCGAATGACGTGGAAACACGAGTTGCATTATTCATTTCATTTTCATCGTCGGCATCTGCATTAGTGATGTTTTATGAGCTCTGATCAAAGTCTAAAATGTCTTTGTCTGCCATTTTTAGAGTTGTACATACATTATCATCCTCTATTGCAACGAATTCTTCCGATAATACGATACAGAAACCCAACCTGGCTGGTGTTTTCCGTATTTTGTACATTCTTAGAAAAGAAGTTTTTTCGTGTTAAGCGATTATTGTTTCGTATTAAGAAAAAAATGCATGAAAATACATAGTAGTTTATCAGGACCGGTGTATTATTGCGTGTTAACCAATATTCCATCTTAAGCGTTTTCTCGTTAAACGTATTTTATTACAATTTTTTGCCGCATTTAAATTTTTTCAGATTTTTCTGAAATTGTATTTGTTTATTTTAAAAACTAAAGATATTTCTAAGGTAATTTTTTTGGAAATATTTCTTTTTCTTTAACGGAATAAGTAAGTAATTTTTCAGTTTTCTTAGAGAAAACTATTAGCTTTTGAGAAACTTCATGCCTCCACACTAGCTAAGAGATCCTCATCGCGAACTCGTTGCCAAAATAGTTTTCGTCAAGTCGTAAATTCCGATCCTGATGCCAGCATAAACTCATCACGTACAGAGTTTAAGGTATCTGATTACCCTAAAATTGGGAATTTTGTTATAAATTGACAATTTTTTATGGTTTTATTTTATAGGCCATCTTATTTAGCTTTATATACCAAGCTTATTATTTTTCATTCACTAGAACAAAAACTACAAATGTTTTAGTAAAATCAGATGCCATTAGTTTAAGCAAGATGGCATACTTTAAAACGCGTTTTACTCAAAATGTGTGTATGTGTGTGTTTTTGAAAATTTTCAAACGGGGCCAGCGATTGCTCAAAAAGTTTCGAAAATAATTAACTGAAATTTTTTGTGTATGTTCTGTATAAAGTAGAAGTGTTTTGCTCTTCAGATTTATCAATCACTGTTTTATTGCAAAATTTACAGTCCCTTATGTGAATATAATCACTGTTTTTTTAAGCAATTTCATATGATAACTAAAATAAAATGCTCTAGATTTTATAAAAATTAAAATATCTCTTATCTTGAAGGTCATTTCAAAAATGAATAACCTCAGAAAACATCAAAATAGAAAAATTGAAAATGCGTTTATAAACCTTTGGTACAGAATGGTCCCCGTTTATATTATTTTTTGTAAATTTTGACCATTTTTTCCCAATTTAGTAATAAAAATTTCTTTTTCTCTTCTTATATATAATTTCAACATATTTTCTTAAAATGTACTAAACAAATCTAAAAACCACACAAAAAATCCGCATCTCTCCATTTTTTTTCAAAAAGTTGTCGCAAGTAGTCGGATACCTTAATGCAGGTTTTTTCGATTGACTTTTAAAGTATTTGTTTTGACGTGGGGAATGTCGATGTCACATGTTGTCGATCATAACAGTCACCAATAGTTCTCATGTTGCTTGCACTCTAATTGATTTTTAAAAGCATTTTATTTTATTATTGTGACTACGCAATACTCGTTTAATTCAATTAAAGAGTTCATTCTTAGAATCCAGTCATTTTCCTCAATCTGATTGTCAAAGTGAACGTATATAATTTATATACTGGCATCTCTAATTTATCTTGTACGCTCTCTAAATATTTTCAAATTGAAAAAAAATAATCTGTTTTAATGTTTGTTTGTTTTTAATTTATAAAATGAAAAGGGATGTTACTCCTAGTTAAAATTAAATTTAGCATAGATATTCTACTTTCGCCTTCATTGAAAATCAACTGTGGTCTTCTAAGTTTGTTCTTTTTAATAAAATTTACATTGAAATCATCTCTTCTTTAAAGGTGTTTCGAATTAAATAACTTCGAAATTAGAAATAAATCTACGTATAATAGGATATATCTTAAGTAAAGAAATATTAGAGCACACAAGAAGTATTAATTTAAATATTAGCTCTTTACCCTGATGCAGAATTGTAAAAGAAATGTGTATATGTGGATATATATAATTTAGACGTGTAAGCAATATCATTTAAAGAGGGGGGGGGGCCTGATATTATTCCTAATTATTACAATAAAAGCGATTCCATTACCCCTATTATTTATTAAAAATATGACTAAACTGCTTTTGTTCATTTTCAATGTTCTTTCGCCATTTCTTCATAATACTTGAATTTTGAAGAATATATACTGAGAATATATCCTTTATAGAGACTAATCTCACACACACAAATCTTACTTGGGTAGAAAACACCACTTTATAGGTTTTAAAATTTATTTTTTTATAAAATTCAGAAAAAAATGGCCAATTATTATTATTTACTTGTATAAAAGTTCAAAGTACATTATTTATAATAGGAACTCACACAAACAATAAAACGTTGTTCAAATCAAGTTATGAAACTTCAAAAACACTCCTTACTTTGAAACTTCTTCTCTTTCGTAGAATGAATAACTTCAACTAAAATGAAACCATGTTGATGGAAATATTCGACTGAATATAAGTGAGGCACATTTATTCAAAATAAACGTAAACACCGCGTTTTGTAACTGTGTACATGTTCAAAATATTCAAGTTCTCTAGCGAATAATGCTATTTTTAAATACTATTTTCGAAATAAATATTTAAGATCATTTTATACCAATACCCTTTTCTTTCTCATGCATAGTTTTAAAGTTACTTACATATATCAATTTTCGTACTTACTTTAAATAACGAGATTGATGGTTAAATGTTTTTTAGTACGAAAAAAAGCAATAAAAGTCATTTAAAGCAACTACTACAAGATAAAATATGTCCACATACAAGTTTTCAAATTTCAAGTTATCTTGTAAGTATTTAATCTTCGTCGAATCTTAAGCTAAGCCTAATGCTAGTGACAACGAACACTTTCGTGGACAATGATTCGGCAATGAGCTACATGGCGCTCATTATAATGTAACATATCACATAACTTATTTTCTGCCAATTGTTATATCTCATAGTCATATTTAATGTTTTATATAAATATAATTCCCCTTATCGAACTCGTGTTCTTTTCAATAAGTGGCTAGATTTTACTTTAAACTGGCCCACGTCAGACTCGACAATATATAATATATGTGTGTCCATATGTTAACAAAAAAGTAAAGAATAACAAAAAAGAATCCAAAAATTATGAAAGCACAGTTTATTTTACAGAATTTTAGTACAAAACTCATTAATGGAACATTCATGTATTTGAAAAGCAAAAGATTATATTGAATAAAGGGAATGGCAACATTTTTATTTTTTGAAAGATTCTAAGCCTTTGAAAGTATACGTAGAAGCGATATCTTAATATTAAATTTTAAATCAATAGAAAATTTTTGCAAACAAAAATCAGTAAAAAAAATTTAATGATTTTTTTTTTACTTGTCCCTGCTGAACACACTCCAGAATTGATCTAGATTGATCATATTTTGATTACCGTTTCACTGAACCAATACTATGTAAAACTAGTGATTATGCATTACTAGTATTCCTATAAATCTTTAAATACAAAATTTATTTTAAATCTTCCACGCAAAATAATTTTGCCAAAATATCCATAACAAGTTGGAACCATAATTTCTTTCTCAGAACTTTAATCTCCAAACGTAAAGGAAAAATTTCTGAAGAATATTTCATGCGCTTTTAATATTAGTATGAATCAATCAAAGTCAATCAACTACGTTTCCCTGTATTCTAAAATTATGCAATATATTATGCGTAAAATATAACAAATGTTCCGGGTTTAGTTGAGTTTCTTAAGGATTTTCACTACGCTTGAATATTTAAAAACTTCCATATGAAATTGCAAAAAATGAACCCACTTTAATTGATTGATGTAAGCAAAACACAAAGTTTAATACCTTATTCGACTTTTTTGTCCACTGCAACGGATATTTTGATTGCCTTTCGTCGCAAAATTTACTAAAGAACGCATTTTAATTTTATTTATTTAAAGATTTCATTTTCTACATTAGCGTTTCTCAAACTGTGGGGCGCGCTCCCTAGAAAGGCGTGATAACTCTACGAGGGGGGCGCGAGCATATTGAAAAGTCGAAAACCAAAGATTATATAAAAAATAATGTATATATTAATTTACTGATATAATACACCGGTATATTAACTCTCATATAATACACTGGTATATTAACACTGATGTAATACATTTATAAATGTATCGGTACTGCACAATGCATTTTACACTTAATTTAACACTATATAAATTAAGAACAACATTAATAATTTCCAATGACCCCAGGGGCTTCTCATATACAAAATTATATACACAAATTAACATATTTATGTTGATCATTTGTGCGGTTTATACTACCTTTACTGGTTTTTTACTGCCGAATTAAAGTTACGCGATTCGCTCCCCAATGCCACATTTTTCCAAGTGATATGTGATGATGATTGGGGGGAGGGGTGAAGAGAAAGGAATGAATAAGTAAATTATCTGAAATAAGTAAAGTTCTTCAAAAACATTGTCCCGGGTCCTTTTATTGCATTCCAAAACCTTCGGAATAATTTTATGGATACCAGTGCACAGAAAGATCGTACTTTGGAAAGACGTATATATACGTCCGGGGCAATTAACGCTTTCGCTGCGTGCAACGTTTGTATACGCTTGTGGCCCTTAAGAGGTTAATGTCTTGTAGCTTTAGCGTCAAAGTATATTATGAATTAAATACATTGTTATTGTATGGGGAGGGAGGGCGTGATGAAAATATGATTTAATATTGGATCGCAAATATTTAAACTTTGAAAAGCACTGTTCTACATGCATACGTATATAGGAATGTTGATTTATTTTCATTTTTAACGTACCTAATGTTTTTCAAATATGGAATCCAAACCTTTTCTTGAGAAAAAATCTCAATTTTGCGGATGTATAAGTTGTTATTAAATATGTTATCTAAATTATTACAAAGATATCTTATTAATAGAAAAATATACTAAATAATTTTGCAACGACTTTTACAATTCCTGATCATGAATTACTTCTATTTCGAGTTTACAAACAAAATCAGAAAAATTTCCCCATCACATTTAATAGTCGGATATGTGATTTATAATAATTGCAATCATTTATATACGTTTAACATGTAGCAATTTCAAAATTCAGCCTCATATAAAAATTTTCTTGAGAAAACTTGATAGAAAACTACTTTACTTTGCGTCTAACTTGAAAAGAAAAAGCTACGCTACTTATTAAAGGGCACGTTTCAAATTTATAGTGGCATTAAAGTTTTACAATGTAGCTCCATATTATTTATCATGTTGCTGACTTTATTCTTAGCTATATATTAGTAAATTTTCTGAGTGTGTGCGATTAACAATTATTTTTCTTTAAAAAAAATGGAGCTAACATAAGTTTTGACTTTTGAAGCATATAGAATTTCAATTTCTCCCAACCATTAATTTTAATGGGCCATTAATGCTAACATCATGCTTAAGTCCGCATATAAAGGTACTACTTATTTAAAGAGTGTTTTTCCTGCATAGTGCAAAATAAAACTTACAACAATTTTTATATATAAAAAAAATTAAATCAAATCTAATTTAAAAATCATCTTTGTAATCTCAGAAAAGTTTTGAGTCTGAGTGGGTTTTGCTTCTCTCTCTCTCTCTATTAGCTTAATGTCATACATAAATATTGGCGATGGGCCGCACAATTTTGTAATTCTGAACCCAGTTAAGGAAAATGGTAATAGTAAAACAGAGATATTTAAAACTCTTTTACGTTTTTGAATATGAAATGAGTGTTTTTGTGTTCTTTCGATTAATTAGTATTCGTTCGATTAATGAGTGTTTTTTTTTTGTTTTAATTCAATTTATCCTCTCATTTTTGTCTTTCCAAACATTCGGATCCTATAAGATTGGCCTTGATGGAAGGGGAATTTCTACTTTGTATATATCTAGTTTCAAGTCAATTTTAAATAAAAAAAATAGTTTCCAGTTATTCGAAGTATTTTACATGTAATACTACACAACATGATCTTCCTTTTATCAATACAAGTTAGATCTACCGAATTTAGAAACAAATACTTCTCAAGAAAATAGGAAGTAACACAGCCGGACGTGATAAATATCTTTCACAGAACTTCGGTGTACGATAGATTAACAAGGAATGGATAGACTTCGTGAAAAATGATTGTTTGAAAATTCATTTCTCTTGAATGATAAACTACGAGATAAATATTCTAATAATGATTAGCGATGGAGTGTAATTGTAAGATTCTTCAAAGTTTGATAAATGATATGAGATTTTAATGGTTGAGTCCATCATTCAAGTGCAGAAGTCTTTGAATAAGAAAACAAAACAAAAAAACATACCAAGATGAATGTAAACGATGTTTTGGGTTAAAAAAAATTTCTGACAAATTACACATGAGTATTAATTACTTTATTTAACATTAGAACGTCCGTGGGTGTCAATTTGACACCGGAGTCCATATACTTTGTTCTCCTTTCAGCATTTTTGCAGGGAATTGAAAATCTTTCGTGACGTTTAATCATTTTTCCTGGTGCTTACACAGAAAAAGTTTTGTGGCTCTAGATTAATTTGGAGTGATTTTCCAACTAAATATACCTAGAACGTCCGCTGGTGTCATTTCGATACCAAGGCAATTTATCATTGTAAAAAGCTGTCTTTTATCAAAACATAGTTTACTAAGTAGATACCATTAGAAAAACAAACTTCCGAAAGTTCTATTGCAATTTTTTTTTTATCTTGAATACAGTGTTATTGAGTTCCTAGTGGAAATGAATCAGTTATATTAAAATATTTGTGTCTAAGTGTTTCGTTACATAGTACTTGCTTATTTGCTCACAAAAAAAACTTCATTCTATTTTTTAACTTTGTGCAGAGCAGACACCATGAAACGATGACTCTTAGAAAAGGATCTAACCTCGATGAAATTGCTAATTTCTTGCGAGAGCTTTCTGAGAATGAATTGGCTTTAATTTATATTCCGATGAAGACATAAGATTGAATGAAAATGACTGCGAAGAATCTGAAGAAAGTGCAGATGTAATTGATAATATTCCAGTAAATCCTGTTATATATGTCGCTAGGGATGGCATCGAATGGATACCGCATAATAGTAATGTTCCTGGCCGATTTGCGACATGAAATGTTTGGCGACAAAACAGTGGTCCAACAAGCTTTGCGAAACATAATGTCAATGTCAGTTTCTTATGATATAAAGGGTCATAATATATGACAATTACATAAAATAATATTAAAAAGTCTTAAAACTAAACCCGACTGAACAGTAGACTTGCAATTACTTAGTTAAAATACTTTTTTATATATTTTATATCGCGGTGTCAAAATGAAACCAGTGGACTTTTAAGGATAATTGAAATCCCGGACGTTCTAGTGTTGATAATCAGATCCTTTAAAACAAACTTTAGTATAAATTACTTACAGAGAAACCAAAGATTATCAATTATGCATATTTCCAATTACATGAATACATTTGCGAAGATGATGTTCCTTTTTTTTCCGTTAACATTTAATGTCAATAAAATGAAAAATTACGCTGCTTTTGACAAGAACACTCTTATAAAATACAAATAACTTATAAATTATAAACATGACACACACAAAAAACGGTGGAAATTTCGCGGTAAGAAGAAACATCAAAATACAATTCATGGTAAAAAAAATTTTTTTTAATGTGGAGAATATGTTAAAATTCTTCTCGTTGCTAATATCCATCACCAAATTTTTTAAATCCTTAGCTCACAACTACTAAAAATTATGTTTTTAGTATACCATTTTTAACTCTTATATATTTTCTCAATAATTTTTACAATGTTACTATATATCTGTGTTATATCAGTAAAAATTTTCTAATAATAGTAATAGTTTTGTAACAATTTTTTGAAATAAATAAAATACTTAAGTTGAATATCTCTTCTTTTTTTTATCTAAGACATATAGTTTCTAAACATAGCTTGTAGTTTATTATTAATTTTTAACATTTCGATATAAAATAGCCATTATTGAATTGTTTTAATGAAAAAACATTTTTAAAAGTATACATGTTTTTCCTGTTTTTATTCATAAATAAAGTTTTCAAGAAAAAAGTACAGAAAGGATTATATCTTAGAATTTTCAACTAAGTTTTATAATCATTCTTTTTAATTTGCAATATCTTTCTTTCCCAAACGACGTAATATATCTACAATGGTTACACAATCCAAACACCGACATCCATCTCTGATGCATACTTGAGTGAAATGGAAATATTTGTTCTTACTACGTTTTCCACACAAAAATGTGAAGGCATACCAACTGGCGCTAATCAAATGGGAACTCTCCTACGTCAATAAGTCAACCACATTCTGCAAACTCATCAGATACCTTATCCTCAGGCTTCGTAAACAAGATAATGCTGTTTTTGTAATGTCTAATATTGGGTGGGCGAAAAAAATCCGGGACTTCTGCTGAAGAAGCATTATGGGTAGCCAGCAGCAGCTTGACTATTTAATGACATTCAAAATAGAGAAATTTATATAGTATATGCCTATTCCATCGTTGTTCCCGCGACTTCTAGATTTTAACTGTTTTTCTAATGTATGTTGTTTCTAGTTTGCATTAGCTTTTTATATTTTGCTTAGTAAAAGAAAAAATTAAATCGGATAGAAAAGGTAAAATGAACCCCATATGGAAAGGAAATCAGAATACAATGTTTGAATTCCAATTATTAAGAAAATACCATAGATAGTTGCTTTCATTTTATTGATTACTGCTCGGCGTACCCGTTCTCCTCGCAAGAGAAGTTTTTAAAAACTCATCAAAAGTTTCAACTAGCTCATAATTTTTTAAATAAGGGCTTTATGTTGCTTCCAGGGGGAAACAACATATCCAAAAATTTAAAATATTTTAAGTGATGACTCACCATTTAGAATCCTCTATTAAGAAAGAAAAAAAAGTAAAAACTTAATTTTGATTGTGTATTTAAAAATTTGAACAAAATTTATATTTCACCTCCATTTTTTTCTAAAGGAAAATGAAATGTTTATTTCACATACCATAAAAGTTCTGTGTCGTTTGAGTCAGTGAATTTCTAGGTACATTGAATTAAAAATGGAAGGAATTGGAAATCGATGCATTTCAATACCCTTTTTAAGAATTCACCAAATTTGTCTAATTATTTCATATACTCTAAATGAAAGAAATCTTTAATCAAATTAAATCTCTCAGTTAGTGTAAGAATATTAATCCTACGACATTTAGTTTAAGAGAGCTTGGGAAAAAAATAAATGTCCAAAAATGTTTTTAAATTTGAATTTTCAAAACTCTAAAGAACATTTTGAAAAACTCAATTCGAGGTGCACACCATCATTATAGCTTCAGAGTACCGACTTTCGTACCTCAAGAACTTTCCATCTTTTCTCTAAGCTGCTTCACAAATTCCAATAGAATACATACTGAGCCATATAAAGTCATCTGAGCAATCAACACTGACTACTGCAGAACGCGTTAAAAAGTAACAGTGCAATCCATAAAATATTTATGACAAATCAATAAATATGAAGCAGCCATAAACTGAAAAATTAAGAAGACTTCCAAAACAAAAATTAGGCCTGGTTCTCATTAAACGAACGTATAAGCAAATCCTAGTCACACATTTATTAAGTTGGTGTCAAATCAAGAACTGTACTCAAAACAATATATATTGAAAAATCTTAAGGCAGAAATAAATTTAAAAAATAAATCATTAGCTGAATTTACACACTTTCTAAAAAGTATGATTTGAGTAAATTTAGAAAAATAAACTGAAAAGAAATTACAACATGATCATATTAGATGAAATCAAAACAGAGGCGAATCAAACCAAAATTTATCTTAGTATTGATGAAAAAAATAAAATAAGTTTAGTTTTGGTGGAATTGTACAAAAGTGTAGAAGCAAAACTATAAACACAGTTGCGTTGCCAAACAAGATGACACAGTGTTGCCAAAACCAAAAAATGAAATCTTTGAAAAAAATACTTATTTACAATATATTAAAAATATTCTATAATCTGTTTCAGTTCGTAATTCAGCGCAAGAATGGATTTTTTACGTTATTTTCTCAGTATTTATTGAGTTTGTTGAGTTATAAAAAGTATATAATAAAAATAATTACAATAAAAACTCTACAAAATTTGAGGTCTTTAAAACTATTCCAATATTGATGAATGTTCATGTTACAATATTCATGAACGAATTTGTTATAAGTTTTCAATAATTAATAGATTTTTTTTCATTTTTAAATCAAAGTAAAATAATCTTTGGACTGTTTTTTTTTTCAAATCAGTAAGAAATCATACCAAAAACTGCTTCCTCAGGCAAGAAGACAAAATATTTAAGCTCTATTTTAATTTACTCCAAGTATGACGCAATTTAACTTCTCATTCGTAATAGTAAACTGCTTCTAAAATTTATCAATTAACAGAAACAATTAAAATTAATAATCAGTAACAAAATAAGTGTGTTCCACTATATTTTTGTTAATCTACGATCTGTACCTTTTTATGTATTTCTGCTCAGGATAGCTTATCACGGCTTTCTGCTCAGGATAGCTTATCACGTCTTTCTGCTCAGGATAGCTTATCACGTCTTTCTGCTCAGGATAGCTTATTACGTCTTTCTGCTCAGGATAGCTTATTACGTCTTTCTGCTCAGGATAGCTTATTACGTCTTTCTGCTCAGGATAGCTTATTACGGCTTTCTGCTCAGGATAGCTTATCACGTCTTTCTGCTCAGGATAGCTTATCACGTCTTTCTGCTCAGGATAGCTTATAGCTCCTAACCTAGACAGTTTGATTTTTCAAAAATATTACGAAAAAAGAAAATGATAATGACTGTTAATAAAACTTAAGCTATACGCATTAGACAAAGAATTTATTTGATGTATTCCTCGTAATTTGGAAAAACATCGTGTAAATAAAGATTTTTTTTATGTTTTTAAATATGCTTTTTTTCGTAAAAAATTGCTCATTTTGTATCATTTTCCCCTTTCTTTTAGCATGTTAAAATATGTGTGCGAGTGTCAGATTCTGATTATAAAAGTATACTTTTACAAGTATGGCATTGACTAACACTGTTTGAACAAAAGCTGCGTACATGTATATTTTGACAATAAAATTAGAAATAATGGCGAAAATCAGAAGAAAAAAAACGTTTACATCTGCTCAAATCTCCCTCATACTCCAATATAGTGCAGACTCTCTTTAAAGATAAATACTTGAAATGCCTTCACTGAAACATTATTACAATGAATACATGCTTATCATATATGAACTCCAAAAATTTAATTTGCAGTTGGGTTTTTTGTTCGAAATTTTTTTAAGTACTACTAAATTACTACTACTTCAGCTACCGGAGTGTTATTTTCAGCTATTTTCTCTTTTGTAATTTCTTTCCGGTTATAAACAGTATTACTTATCTGCAAAGTGAGAATTTTACCGTTGTTTTAAGCATGGAAATCACCCAGGAATTTTGTTATTAGAAGTTGTTAATAAATATACTAAACTTCCTGTTTTTCGACTAATAATTTTAATTTTTGTTTCTTCCGGCCGTTTTTCACAATAAAAAGTTAAATTTATTAAAACTGGGGCTCTCTTAAATAAATAATTACGTTCAGCAATTAAAATCCAAATAGCAGGATATCCGTAATAAATATTAATTCGAGTTCAAAAGAAAATGTACAGAGAGTTGTATAAGAATATTTGAAGCAAGAAGTTTGAAAAAAAACCTTTTTATTCAAACAACAATGATATGGGGAAAATTGTTTTAGTAATTTAATAAAGCAATCACGGAGTTTTTTAGTTCTTCCCAGAATTACTTTAGTATCATTGTTAATTATTTTTAAATATTTTTATACTATGAAACTTACACAGGATTGAATGAAATGTGTGCGTTTTTGATTTACTAATATTTTATTTGAAAAGTTACTGAATGAATTTTCATAATCAGTGACATGAAAAGTAAATATACAAATTCAATTAAAGAAAAACGGAAATCCAGAGGAAAATCTGTAAATTAGAAAACAAATAGATACAAATTTGCATTTCCCTTAAAAAAAATTCATTTAATATTTATATTTGTAAATGTTCTTAATTTTTAAATAAGGAAAAAGTTGTGCAAAGTAATGTTTAGTTGCGTTTTTTCGGTTCAAAAATGTTACGTATCACAGTTCAGGATATCCCGTTAACTTACTGATAAAAGAAGTAAAATGCAAATTTCTATTGAATTGTAAAAAAAATAATATGTATTATGTTTCATAATTTGTCACAGTGGTTTCAGAATAAATTTATTAACGTTATTATTACTATTATTTTTCTTAATGATCATAACAATTTCAAAGTAACTGCATTTTATCCACCCGCTTTGCAGTGTACTTCCTAATAATGTATTGCGGCATTTATATATTTTTAAATTATTGATATCTATGTCTTGACATTAAGTTTTTGATTTTGTACAAAAACATTGCTATACTCCTCGTCTCTTGATTTAAAAAGAACAGGTTTTGAATAACTAAAACAAAGTATTTTTTATATTTTACACCCCCATAACTCCATCCCTTGAGAATCAATCTTCTCGAAACCCATTCTACTCAACAAAAGTTACATGCTTGGCATGTTTCAAGTCTGTAGGTCTAATAACACCAAAAGGCCTCTACAATCCCCACTTGATAGTTGATTTCAGCAAAATCTGTTCTTAAACTGTGCCAAATCAGAAGATATCGCCAAATGCGGTAATCGTCTCCTAAACTTGAACGGGAACGTTTTTCCTCTACTGGCTACTGCTGTCGGCAATTGGCGACTTCTCCCATACACGCGAGAACCCGTTTTAAGCAAGAGGGCTTTAAAAAGGAAAACAATTCTTGAAAATAATTTTTGAATTAAAAATTTTTTTGGCTGAAATATGCTTATGTATTCTTTGAAGCGTCAGGGAGCTCCCTGCAACATTTTGGTAGACTATTAATGGTGTAGATTTGTATAAGTCTCAAACAAACATACAAATATTCAAATCCGGCGTATAACGCGCACTCTTAACTCAAAAATAAAATCAAAATTTAAGAAGAGTTATACGCCGGGTATTAAAGAGAGAGCTTTAATAAATGAAGAAAAAAGATCAGCATAGAGAGAGAAGAAAAATTAGACTTCTGCGTATATCGAAACACTGTTCATTTAAAAGAAAATATAGAAAGGATTGTAGAAAAAAATATATATTTCTAGATCTACAATGCTTTTTTAAATGAACTTAAAAAAAAGGGTTGTAGATCTAGAAATATATATTTTTTTCTAAAACTTGGATAATACCTCGAACAAATGACTTCAAAACAACAGCACACGCACATTTCAGGTTTCTACATAAAAAAGAGGGTACGCGTTATACGGAGAATATACCCAAAGATCAAAAATTACAGCTGAAAAGTATAGGTGCGCGTCATAAGCCGGATTTACTGTAAATATAAGATTCTATATCATACAGAATAGTATCCACAGAATGTTTCCAAAAACTAAATTGTGTTTCTGAATTTCTTTAAAGGGAGAAATGCAATAACAACAATCTTTAAAGTACAAGTACACTGAAGCATTCATTCACTAGGATTTTTCTTATCTACTTTAAGCAAATGCCTTTTTTATTCAAAATAATGCACTAGTTTTTTTAAAGTTATATGTCTTTTGAAATTCATAATGAACATACCAGTTTTCTAATGAATTCATTTAGGTTTTATATGTACAAAAGCCCGTATTTATTACAACATTAACTCAATAACTCGAAATGAATCATTTGGTCATTGCCTCTGGCTCCAAACTAACTTCGAAAACCCAATGCTCATTTCAGTGAAATTAACCGAGCATTGATCCGAGCTTACTTAACTAAAAGCAACGCATAGATGTATGTGTATGTGTGTACTTCTCTTACTGAGCCATTCACTGAAATAAACGAGAATTAAAATTAAAATATACTTTCGAATAGCGCTCCCGTCACAATTAGAAATGGCTAATTCACCACATATTTCCAAACATTAGCCTCCTGTCATTTAGGCGTCATTAATTGGTGGGGAACTCTTAAAATTTAAATACGTCGATGGTTGACCCCTGAGGGCTTGGAAACTTGAAGATGTTTCTCGCATTTATACACATAAAAGAGCAATGTTAACATTAATTCAATATTTGAGCGCTTTTGCGCATTAGTTAGCAATAATTACCTTTCAGAATCCATTAGGGCCGAAAATTGAAGACTTCGGTCCACAGATGCAAACCAGAAAGAAAACGGCTCATTTAATTGCTTCAAATGCATGAATAATAAGTATCCTTTCCGATATATAAAGTCAATAATTCATGTCTTCAGGCAATTGAAGAGGAGAATATCATTTAAAAGCTTTAATTACACGTATTCAACACACTCAAAAAACAGCTGCTCATTTTGTTTACTTTACTCGCTCTCATTCTAAAGAATATTGCAGATGGTTTTGTGAGGTTTATTTTTTTATAAATGATAACTTAATTAAGAGAATGGTGTTTATTAATGCATTCAATAGACTTTTCAGATAAAGTGGTGCCGATATTTCGGATAAATAGTTTTGTTCCCAATTAGCCGGCGCACCTTTTCCATTATAAGCCTTTTTATAGTTCAATATTCAATAATTCAGTTGTTATTGGAAATTGTTTTATCTAGCGTATTACAACTTTAGTTCTTTTTATTTTCGAGTAATGAATTCGCTTGTTTACTTGATTCTTAAAAATTGGCTTACTCATTTTAATAATGAAATTGCGTGTATTGATGAAAAGTTCGTAATTTTTCGTTTCGGAGTTTTAAATAATTTGCAGCATTGAAGTACGTATTTTCTCTCGATAGTATTGGAATCAATCAACCATTGCTACAAAAGTTTTTAAAATACTCGTACAAAGTATTCATCAGCGGAAGTAATGAAATAAGCGTAGAGTGTGAAAGCAATTACTGAAAGAAAATAATTAGAAGAAAGTGTAATTATGCTTTAATTTAAAGCCTAATGAACAAGAATACTCTCTTTCATGGTTATTATATATTTAAAAAACATCATTAACTAAACAGGCAATTATATCTTGCAGCAACTCTAAAAATATAAATCAGTTCGAAATATGGTCATTACTCAAACAATACATAAATATAAATTACTATTACTATTAATATTCAAAGTATCAAAAAAGCTAATTTATTGTGCTTTTATGAGGTGAAGTATGTGTGGCCGAGGTAGCCGAACCCGTAGCCGAGTCGTATCTCTCGAGACTCAAAGTCCTCACGATGACATGTTGTGGAAATTAGGAGAGGTGTGTGTCATAGCACAGAAGTCGTCCTTGCCACTATACCATAACTAAAAATTGTAAGGTCCGTCGCCCTCTGTTCAATAAGCAGTCACACAAGATGAAGTGTTTTCTCTTTTTTTTTTATTCAGAATGAATGGGGAAAATACTTTTAACTTGTTGATACCCTTTTTTTTTTATAAATAACATTTCTTAAATTATCTTCAAATTTAAAATTTTTATTCAAACAAAATATAGCCATTACCACACATTTGATACATTTACTGATATCATTTTGAATATTATTTGTGATAACTTTTATCTTATCACCAATATTATTCAAAATGTAATACATATATTTATGACAGGCCTCAGGCCCGCTGTAAAGATGAAGGGAGCTAAATATCTATAAATAACGTCTTTACTGCTCTTCAAATATATTGAATCCAACATGGGGTACATCCTTTGGGTACTCCACTGAGAATTGGACGATGGGTGGAGAGACTGTTTTCAACTCTTACCCTAAATTCACGAGAGTTTAGGCAGGAGTGTATAATTTTGATGAGTTTGTCAGAAAATCCAAGTCGCATCACCTTGGATATCAAGCCATCCTGTCAAATTTTGTCAAAAGCTTTGTCTATGTCCATAAAAAGCATGCCCGTGGCCTGGTTATTTTAAAAGCCATGATGAATCAGCTCATTAACTCTAAGTAACTGGGTTACTGTGGAGCACTGTGTGACAAAGCCATGCTGCTCAGGAATAATAAAATTCCTGGCTATGCAGTGCTGATTATGGCAATTCAAAAAAACAAATTCGTACGCTTTATATTTTGTACATATTTCAGTCTGTACATTAAGAAAATGAAGCTGGTTCTTACGTCAGAATACACACGTTTTAATTTAAACATAATATTTAGTAAATGAATAATTTCACAAAAGAATCTATAATTCATTGAGGGAACATTGATTTAAATTTTCAGTGCCTTCTAGAAGAATTAAGTAAACTTTTTCTCGGGATAACTTCTTTTAACGTAATACCATAATTAAATGAATATGTACAGTATTTTCATCTAAGATACGAAATTTTTAAATTTAATTACCTTGTGATAAATATAATTAAAATTAATTTATTTTCTAAATTTTAATTAAAGATTTGAAGATTTTTTTATAATGAATGCAATCATTTTAAAAAGGTTCGGCCTTCCGGTATCCGCCGCTTCCACAATGAAGCCCGCGGTCCACTACAAGTTGCCCGCCCCTGTTTTAGGCTCAAAAACAAGACAGTCAATGGTAAAATTTTCAAAGCATGTCTAACATAGTTTTTCATATTTCTTACCATATTAAGCTTTGCATAATAAAAAATTCGTGTTAACAAAAAACTACAGTATACATTATTTTTCATTACTGGTTTTTCTTAAAATCTTTTTCCATTTTTCTTGAAATATATATTAGTCATTAATACTACTTTACTCGGCATAAAAATATTAAATAAATTTATTAATTAAAATAAAAATTCTTGATGGATGAACACTACTTACACATCACATAAAAAATGTTCAAATGTTTCTTAAAATGATAGAAGTCAATAAAAAATTCAGTATCAAAATCTCTCTCTTTCTCTACGAAATGAAATAAAATTCTACTATCAAGTGTTCTTAAACTAAAAATAAATTGTGCAGCACTCTCGTAAATTCCCAGATTTAAAATAAAAACTTGTAAAGCCAGTAAAAAGTGTTATGTAATTATCAAATCATTTTAAGGAAGATATTAGTTTAACTATAATGATTTATTTAAAATATCTTATTTACTTAGCTTTTTTTCTCATTTAGAAAAACGAGCATCCTAGATCTAAAAACTTATTCTCTTCGTTAAAAATCACTTTCTTTCATTTACTTTTAATTAATGTTCCATTTGAAAAAGATTTTCTCGAGTTAAGATGACTTTCAAACATTTACATGAAAGAAAAAGTGTACGACATCTTTATTCTCAAGCAAATGGGAAATAAAAATAATAAAAGTTTGATAAACAATCAGTAATATATTTACTTTTCGACGGAAACCTGCATCAATACACAGTTAATTTTATTTTTTACTTCTTTGATAACGCGTGGAAAATTTCTTTGCCATTTTTTATTCTCTAAATAGCGTGTTATCACGTATGAGGGAATATTTTGTGGATTTAATTTTCTCTGGAATAAACTACACGGATACGGTAAAAGTAGGATTTATAAAAAAATGCTTTTTTTTCCTTCATTCTTACTTCGAACAAGTGAAATGAAATAAAGTTTTTACTTCGTTTTTCAATTTTTATTTTGAACATCAAATTGAAAATTATTATAAATATGTCAGGATAGAATTTCGAATTTGGAAGTTAAATTTACTCTCTGAAAAAAATGAATAAAATAAATCAGGCTTGCTTAAGATTTAAAGCTTATCTAAGCTTCCCCAATTTTTCTTCACCTTAAAATTTTTTTTAACATTAATGAAAGTAAACTGGCAGAGTATGGAGAAAAATAAATTAAATAATTTTAAAAAATTGATCGAAGCATTTGGCAAAATTTTGTCATTTAATCATAAAGTAATTATTGTAATAATAAATGGATCAATATTATACATAGTTCTATGTGTTACAATTAAGTAATAATTACATATTTTATGCATGAATACGAATAACAGTTTTCTCTTATCATTAAGTCATGAAACATGATGAAAACTTATGCAAAAACTATTGCATATTGAAAACTACATGCAATTAATTTGAACTTTTCTTCAAAATGAATTGAACACAGGCATAAAAATGGCTACTTTGTTGCAGAATT
>BMAO01029653.1:0-36852 GCA_019973975.1 Trichonephila clavata | reverse complement strand
ATTAAGATAAAAGCATTGACCCGAGTGTGCAAGTGTAAATCACGGAACAAACGTAACGAAAGATGTTGCCCTTCACTAATCAAGAAAAGGCTGATATGCACTTCATCTACGGAACTGCAAATGGGAATAGTGCAGAGGCGCGACGATTATACGGAAAAAAGTTTCCCAACAGGCGGTTGCCAATGATAAAACATTTGTGCGCTTGCACAGACAGTTGTGTGAGACAGGATCCTTTTTTGGTGCACGTTCAAATGCAGGCTGTGCGAAGTCTAACAGAACGGTAGCCGTGGAAGAAAAAATTCTGGATATGGTGACTGATCATCCAAATACAAGCACGCGAGCAGTGGCTAGTCAAATTGAAGTATCACCTCCACGACATGGCGAGTACTAAAGGATGAAAGTATGCATCCTTTCATGTCCAACGAGTCCAGGAACTGACTGAAAGGGATTTTCCTCGTCGAATGGATTTTGCTCGCTGGTATCTGCAGAAGCACACCCTAAATCCCGATTTTGGTGCAACTGTGCTTTTTACAGATGAATGTACATTTACACGTGACGGTACATTTAACACCCACAATTCCCACCAATGGGCAGATGTAAATCCACATGCGTCTTCTACACATGCATATCAGCGACGATTTTCCATAAATGTTTGGGCAGGAATAATTGGTGACCATCTACTTGGACCTTATCTTCTGCCAGAACGCCTGGATGGAAAAAAATATCTTACCTTTCTGCAACAGGTGCTGCCGGAAATGATAACAGATGTTCCCCCTCGTATCCGGCGAGTAATGTGGTTCCAGCAGGATGGAGCACCAGCTCATTTTGCGCCAGAGGTGCGAAATTATCTAAACGCAACCTTTCCAAATCAATGGATTGGGCGAAGTGGTCCTGTCCCTTGGCCAGCGCGATCGCCCGATCTTTCATGCCTGGATTTCTTTTTGTGGGGACACTTGAAGAGTCTTATGTATGAGACTCCTATCGAAACTGCAGAAGAACTCGTCGCCAGACTTTCGGCAGCTGCAGGAGAGGTGCGCGATACTCCTGGCGTGTTTCAGAGGGTTCGTGAATCCCTTCTTCGCCGTTGTACCGCATGCATCGCCTCTAATGGTCAGTGTTTCGAACAGATATTGTAATCATTTCTAATTAAACTTTTTTCATAACGTAAATGTTCGTTTCCTTTTTGTCTCTTAAAACGAAATCTGTTTCAGCGCCCTCTATCACCTTCGGGTTAAAATTACGAGTATGATTTCTTTGATGAATGTTACTTGTTTTGGTGTTGTACTATCGCCTCTTAAAGTTTGCTTTATCGTTTTTTATTTTGATCATTACATACGAGCATTTCAATTTTTCCTCCCTAAACGCGGTTACATTTGCGCCACTTAACCGCTCCCGATGGTTTCAATTTTGCGCTCAAAATTCAAGTTAAAATCTAAGCTTTTGTAAACATTTAACAAAATTAAAAAAATACTGGTAAAAGGTAGTTGTTCGGTACTCCAAAGTCTAGAGCGCCCTCTAACGGCATTTTTTTAACTTTGTCTTTAAAACTTTTTTTAATGAAAATACTAATTTAAAGAATGATTTTAGTGAAAACCGCAAATGAATCGATCCATTTTCCCGTTTTTTATCATCATTTGAAATTTAGGACCCTAAACTTTGATGGCGCCTTTCTCCTTCGGAAGACGTTTGGGACACTTGGTTTCCTATTTACTATTACTCGTCTTGATGTGTACTATCAACCCTTAAAGTTACTCCCATCATTTATGAAACACCCTGTATAAACAGCATATATTTATGAAACATCATGAAATATCCAGCGAAGAGGGAGGGTAATGGCTAGTATTATATAAATTTGGTTTTCGCGAGTTGAAAGGGAGTGAAGTAAAAGGTTAAGTTAAGCTAAAGAGAGCAAATGATTTGTTGTTACGTTGTTGTTGACAAGCTGAAGTTGATGTGTAAGATGTGTGCAAATAGGAGTTTAACAGAAGTTGAGAATTAGTGGCTAGTGAAGATTGAAAAGCAGTGGAATTAAAGATTACAGAGCGTGGAGCCATCGTCATTTGATCAAGGCGAAGAAAATGCCTGAAGTTTCCCGTGAAGGATCCAACGCATTAAGAATTCAGGTACTGTACACTTCATTAAGTAGAAGCTGATTATTAATGTGCAACGTAGTTGTAATTGAGCGTATTTAAGCTATCTTAGATTCAGTTGAGGGTCTGTAATATTATCCCCGTATTAGAATATCTCGTCTCTGCACTCCACCAATGTTTATATACCCTAATTAGAATTGTGTTGTGCCTGTTTCACATTCGTTAATAAGAACTAATAAATTAAATTAGATTGGAAATAATATCTGTGGATTATTTAGTTCCTCCTACACATCTAGCCGTGTTTACAGATAGACAAGAGGGATCGCATGTAAGGAGTAACCAGAGCTTACCACACTGGCGCCCACAATAAACCAAGTTAGGAGCGAGTGCTACTTTTAGGGTTCTGGCGGAATTATATTTTTCAGGACGAGAAAACGTATCGGAGTTCCTTGGTGATATTGATAATAATACAGCGTATTATGAGATATCGGCGAATTTAGCTTGTGCTTATTTGAAGGGTCATTTAGTGGGTAGAGCATTAGACTGGTTCGACGTGGTTGGTTATGCGTGTGTAAGAGGAGAAACGACTGCTTACGCGACTCTCAAAAAGAAGTTAACGGCTAGTTTTCCATTTGTGAGGAATAAATCGCAGTTAGAGGCTTATTTTTTGTCATCAAAGCAGCGGAGAGGTCAGGCCCCTTCGGATTTCGTTTATCATTTGTTAAAAATTCATAAGACTGTAGAGTTAAATTATAATGATGAAAAATTAGTCGATCATGTTATAATGCGACTCTAACACCAGATTATGGACTATTTAGAGGTTCGAAACCTCACGACGAAGGTACAGTTGTTTGTTGATTGGTATGAGGAACGTCATAGCTGTAGAGAAACCCCGGGTTTGGGTAATAATTTCGCCCGACTAGGTTGGGATATGAGTAGGAACCCTGCGGAAAGACGGAATAATGGAAATTGGAGAGATGCAGGGGTCAGAAATAGACGAAATGAGCAGAGGGGCAAACAATTTTTCTCGTCAAGATTATTGAAATCAGGGATTCGAGGGAGGAGACCGCAATAATCAAACAAATCATAGACCAGACCGGTATCCACATCGTAAAACGGTGGTAAATCAGGTTCCGATTGATGATTCCACCAGGCGGAGTAGGAGACGTGATGATAGGACCAGTGGAAGGTAAGGAAATGTGAATTTAAACTTCTAAGCGATCGTGTTGCAGGAGGTAAGCGGTCACTAGTTGAGTCAAATCCTCCTAATCGGATTAAACTTAATTGATTACCCGTTAATCTTCCGTAAGTGCCGATTCTTTTGCATGACACACTTATAAAAGCTCTTTGGGATACAGGTGTGGAGAAGTCATTTATTTCGGAGGAGACTTATGGATCATATTATTCTTTTCGAACTATTAAGAAATCTCTCGCTGAAGTGGTGATGGCACAGGGGTCGAAGTGCACAAATTTAGGCACTGTTGAATTAAGGATTAAGATAAGGGAATTTTCATGGGATTACTGAGATGCAATATCCATGCATCTTGGGCATTGATTTTATGTCGCATGCAAAAATAAGTGTGGATTTTTCAACTAAATCGTTAATCATTCAGGACTCGCAGATTGAGAAGGTGGCAATTCCAGATGAACAGGTTGAGATAGAATTATCGAAGACGAATTTGGGTACAGGGCAAAAAGAGGTGTTACAGGTTTTGTTTAATGAATTTTGGAGTTTATTTTCATCGAAGTCGGGGCTGACGCATGTGTTGTACCACGAAATTGATGCTGGTGATCCTCCTCCTGTTTCTTCGCGACCTTATCGATATGACATGATCAAACAGAGTGTCATAGATTATCACGTTAAGAAGATGTAAGAAGAGGGCCCAATAAGTCCAATAAAATTGTCATGTACATCCCCTGTGGTTTTATGTAGGAAGAATAATTCATTGCCACTGGACAACGCAGAATCTTATAGGTTCACGATCGATTATAGGAAATTGAATGCTATAACGAGGTATCCGCTACCGCTAATGGATGATCTGATAACCAACATTCCACACACCGAAATTATGTCGCCCCTTGATTTACGTAGTGGGTACTTTCAAATGGCGGTAGACCCCAAAGATTTTAGTAAGATGGCGTTTGTTACAAAGAATGGTACTTTTGCATTCACTCGCATGCTATTTGGTCTCTCGGGGGCTGCCCCAAATTTTCAAAGGTCTATAGAAATGATTTTAAAACCAGTTCTCGGGCGTTTCGTTTTCGTCTACATGGATGACGTGATCATTTCGTCTCCATCTTTTGAGCGCCCTGTAGAGCATTTAAGGGAAGTTTTCAGATTGTTGCAGGAGGCTGGTTTAACATTAAACCGTGAGAAATGTCATTTTGCAAGAGACCAGTTACGCTATTTGGGTCTAGTTATCAGTAAAGATGGGGTTCGAACGGACGAAGAAAAAGTAAAAGCAATTCTTGAAATGAAACCCCTGAAGAATGCGAAGGAGGTAGCAAAATTTTTAAGAATGACGAGATGGTATCAAAAATTTATTAAGGACTATGCGGATTTGTGTGAACTTTTATATCGTTTAAAGAGGAAAAATTCTATATATGGTTGGTCGGAATCGCAGCAGGAAGCTTTTGATAGCATTAAAAAACTAGTGACGGAAGCTCCAGTTAACAAAGCTTTTGAACTTTATACGGATGCTAGTTCAGTCGGTGTAGGGGCAGTGTTGACGCAGAATAATAAACCTATTACGTTTGCCTAGCGAACGTTTAATAAGGTAGAAAGGAACTATAGTGTGACGGAACGTGAATGTTTGGCTGTCACATGGGCATTGAATAAATATCGCACTTATTTCGGGTCTTTGCCGGTGAAAGTAATAACAGACCACACTACATTAAAAAAAAAACTAAAAAACGAGAAGTTGTCCAGTAAAATGATAAGGTGGACGCTTAAGTTGGCAGATTTTAATGTGGAATGGGAGCATCGCCAAGGTACGCAGAATGTGGTGGCTGATATATTAACTAGAATACCTGTCGGTAGCAGTGATGACACAAAGGTGTCTTGTGCGGTGATCAGGTCATTGGTTTTATCATCCAAGGAACAGTTGATGGAAAAACAAAGGAATGATGTGGAGTTGGGTCATATATACCAATTTTTGGAGAACCCTGACGGTAGCTCGATTAACGTGTCAATCTGCGGAAATTGGTCCCGCGACTTTAACCTTATACATAGCTTATTATACTATGCAAAGTACATAACCACGCTCAATGAACTAAGAGTTTTTATTCCGAAAACTCTGCGGAATAACGTGATGCGAGAGTTTCATGACTCGCCGAGATGGCGGGTCATTTAGGGAAGAAGAAAACGTATCCAAGATTAAAGGACACTTGTTATTTTCCATTTTTGAGGAAGTTTATATCCACCTGCTACCTCTGCCAGAAAATTAATTACAAGAACGCGCTAACAGCTGGTCAATTAATTCCGATGATAATGAATTTTCCAAATGAAATTGTATCTTTAGATTTTTTAGGCCCATACCATGCCGCTAGTCCGGAACGTTATAAATTTATTTTAATGATAACGGATAATTTTTCTAAATGGTTCTAAATTTGTTCCTTTAAGAAAAGCCTCGGCTATGGCAATTGCCAAGGCATTTTTGAAAATTATATCTCGGGTTATGGAGCTCCAATAAAGTTAATTAGTGATAATGGCCCCCAAATGATATCCAAAATTTTTGAGCATGTGTGTCGCAGGTTCAACATAAAACATGTTAAAACGCTGGTCTATCGATCTCAATCTAATCAGACGGAGAGAGTTAACCGTACCCTCCTACAAATGATTTCAAGTTTTGTAGAAGAGAATCTCTCTCGATAAATGGGACCAATTTCTTAAGGAATTTAGTTATGCTTTGGGAACAGAAGGGCATGAAACAACGGGTAACTGACAGGAGGAGTTACTTTTTAGGTAGAAAATTAATCAAACCATTTCAGAAATTAGTGATGGTAACTGACGGATCAGACTTTGTGTGTGGAAATATAGAAAAGTTGTTTGAAGAGGCTAGGATACATACAAAGCGCCAGCACGAGAAGTGGGCGAAATATTATAATAAGAGGCGTGAAGTTAATGTGAAGGTTGATGACCTAGTGTTGGTTCAAACTCACCCGTTGGGTTCGGCGAGTAAGAAAATGGTGGGTAAATTTATGCCAAAGTTTGAAGGCCCCTATAAAGTTTTGAATGTGAAAGATAATAATTTGATAATATTGATATTTGGTAAACGAATAACGGTTAATGTGGATCAGGTGAGAATTTACCGTCAAAGAGAATCGGAAGACAGGGTCGGCGAATCTGAAATTTCGGAAAGTAGTCAGCCTAGAGCAGTACCATCAGAGAGGTCGGATGATAGGCGGCCGAGGGTAGTACAGTCAGAAAGCTATGAGAATAGTCAAAGAGGATCAGAAAATTTGGAAGGTAGTAGAGATGTAGCAAGGGATAGACGCGATGGAGAGGAGGTGAGATGGGGGAAACGTGTGCGGACAGAATCAACTGTTTCTTCGAGGGCTAATGCATATAATTGCAGGAAAAGATGTCCGAGGTTCCAGGAACGTGAGAAAATACAGAGGCCCGAATCCTAGTTGGAGATGCAGCAGAGACCAGAGGCACCAAAATCACGCATCAAAAGAAAAGTGGACTCGTCCATGCCGTCTCGTTCATCATTAAAGCGATTCAAGAGGAGAGACAGTGATATGCAGTCGGATGGAAGAAGAGCAATTTCAGGACCATCCCACAGAGAGGAGGATAGAAAATCAAGATTCAACAGGTCCCGTCCAGTCCAGCAGGAACGGCATTGCCCTTATAACCTGCGAAGCCGACGTCGAGTGGACAGCAGCCAGGAGCGGAATCCCCCAGCAGGAGCATACCAACTACAAGAGATTCACTTGGAGCAAAGGAGACCCAGGAGGTTGGAGCGCATAGAGGACAGCCTTAAGACAAGGGTTTACAGATAGAGAAGAGGGATTGGATGTAAGGGATAACCAGAGGTTACCACAAGATAATTAAATGAGTCTAATTCTCTATTAGGAAAATAATTTGAATAACACAAATATAATGAGTCAAAACTTATTTATTGTGTAAAATTTATATGAACAGCAATATTATTCAAGAAACATAAAATGGTGATAAAAATTAATGTGTAAATTTTGAAAAAGAAAAGCTATTGCATATATACATATTCTAACATGCGACGTAGAAAAATATCGAAGATTTTTCAGTAATAGTTGCTGCTGATTGTTAATGCAATGAACCCTTCACTTGTTTTTTTGATTATTTGAATGAATAAAACAATGGCCTCTGTAAAATTTTGAAAATTTAATTTTCACTTCGGAGACACAAGGAAAAAGTTATTTTGCTCAAAAACTTTTGAAATTAAAGTAGGTGCTTAAAAAAATAATTATTAAAATTTGAGGTTTGAGCAGGGGAAAAAATAAATTAAAACACATAGAAAACAAAATCAAAAATTTAAATACTCTGTTTCTTTATATATAATTTGTACAATCAAAGTTTGCTTAAGTGTGGTATATGTTTTTTTTTTGCAAAGTCAAATATTTTTTTCCAGTCATTGAAAAATTAAAATCTGCAATTATATAATTCACACAAGGATAAAGGAGCTTGAAATATCATTTAAAAAATATAATAAGCATTTTTTTAAGAACCGAATTAATGTTAACTTTTATCTCATTTTTTAAAGAAAATAAGGTTCAAATGTCTATTGTAACAAGTAAAATATGTTAATGAAGTACAAAGAATGAAATTAATTCCTTTTATGTGAAACAAATTACCCAGAAGTATAAAAATTAGAGGAGTGAATCCAGGCCCAAGTTGGAGGATTTTCATGATGCAAAAAATAGACAGCATTTATATCATAAGATTATGTGGTATATTAAAGATTTCTAGAGTGTCTATTTGGCTTGAATGCAAACATAATAGAATTCTGAGTACCATTTTGCATCATCAGAGTTCACTGCCTTCTTTGGAAAAGAAAATAGGCATCAAAATTACAATGTGGTAATTGGTATATACTTATATGGTGAAGCACTAAAAAGTGATACCAGCTCTTGGGGATTGTACTAGATCTGCAATGGTAGCAATACCAATCCACAACCTCATTTGGGGAAAAAAAAACTTTAAAGTATAACAGCAAAGTGAAATGATTTAAAGTACACAATGTTGGAATATGAAACATATCCATTTCCTTTGATCTCTTTATGCATTTTATTACATAAAATATATTTTTCCTATAATTCAAAAAAAGAAAATTGGGATTAAATGTATTTCTATTATTCACCTTGAACTTTTTTTAAATATATTTTTAATCTTTAAACATTATTGAGAAATATTTAATAATTCATGAACCATCAAAATGTTAAACATTTGCAAGATCTACTTAATACTTTGCTTGACAATTTAACTCTCAACATTTATTCTTCAAATAAAATATCAAAATACAAATTTTAAAGTACCATCAGGAAAAATGTAAATAGGTCTTAAGTAACTTAAAGGAGGGGGGGGGAGTTGATTCTCATTTTATGATGATCTATCTGAAAGTTGTATACTTAGAAGAATGAACACCTAATACATGCGTCTTCAAATGATGCAAGAGTACAAAACGCTTTCCACAAGTTTGACATTGAAACTGTCTTTCCCCTGTATGAGTAAGATTATGTTTCTTCAAATCTTTGGCCAAGTTTGTTGTATATTTGCAATGCAAGCACTTGAATCTTCGATTTGGATCTTCAGATCGACGACGAAGTGAAGGAAAAATTGGGCTTAAAAATTCCATTTCAACATATTCTGAAAATATATGTAGAGGATATATGCAGTTATTCATAACAAAATAATCAGATAACATGATTCATAGCAATACAAATATTCTCCCACTAATTTATAAGATTCATTTCACAAATTTCCTAAGGAGTTCACAATAAAAAAATTAATTTTCAAGTCTCTACTGGTAAATAAAATCCTCACCATCATATTTTCAGTAACAGGTTTCAATTACCTTTTATGTTTCAGAAATATCTTGATTCCTCTAAATAAACAAACGTGGAACAAATTACAGGTTAGGTAAGAATAAAGTAATGTCATTTCCTTTGGTGAATGAATGTAATACTACTTTTCATTTATTTTTTATAAGAAACTGAAATATATTTAACAGTAATTAATACAGTTTGTTTTAATCAAAGCAATTTTGGTAGGGGAAGATATTGATACTAAATAAAAATTCTTAATCATAAATTTTAATAATATATTTTTTTCATGTACCAGTGATGCACACAGGAATTTTTTCAAGGGGTAATGGGGGGGAGGGGGGGGGTCCAAGGTCAAAAGACAGCCATTCTTATATCATGCTCCAATTTGCTGCCCAACATATCCTATTGATTTTGTCGATTTTGGGGAACAAAAACAGTAAAAAATTAATAATCAGTATTAATTATCGAATAAATAATTAGGCTTAATTAATAAAATTAATTATTAATAACAACTATTCAATTAAATTTTACGTACTATATACATATAGGATTATAATCAATTGGAAAAAATCAAGTGCTATGGTGGGGGTCCGGAACCAAGGCTCCCCACCCCTGCCGCTCGCGTGCGCCATTGTCATATACCAAAAATTAAGAAATAGTTATAAACATTTAAATACAAATGAACCTTTTAAATACATTTAAAAGTTGCTGTGGAAGCTAAAAAAGATATCCTACTAAATTAAAAAAATACAATATTTAAAGCTATGTTGAGATTCTTTTAGGTGTACTAAGACTTTTGTCACATAATTTTTTAGAAGTTCTTTGATTATTAATTTTTTTAAAATAATAGTTATACTTTGTCTTAAAAATTGATTGCGTTATTTGAATAAGAACAAGTTGCAAATATTATTAAAAAAATTGCAATTCTCTGATACATTAATTTTTATAGTCAAAAACATTAACTTTTATAGAAAATTGTAAGTGTATGAACGCTTTTGACACCCACTGTTTACTTATATATTGTAAAATGTTTTATTTCTGATATACTATTAAATTTTTAATGCAACTTCATTTAATTGTTTAACACTCAAACCAAAACGTTCAAATGAGTGAGATAAATGATCATTATGATAAATAAGTGAAAGATTTTTAAATAATGCATTGAATAAAGTACACATTGAGTAGTCTATAATACACAAGCAGAACACTTGATAATTATCTTATACATTTCATGATAATAATTTAATAGCATCATCTAAAACTTTTATTAGATATTTTTAAAAGTATAAATTTTATAAGGGAATGTCTTAAAATTTCTTGTAAACAAGAAATTATGCTTAAAAATGAATTTTTCATATATTAAAAGCAGTACCAATATAAAATTCACTGACATACAAAGAGTTAGAAGCAAAAAACTTTTAAGAACACATAATTCAAATGATTCCTTCTTTAATTTTCTATAAGTAAATTACGCATAATCACTGTTTACATATTTAAGGCTTTTTATAAGAAAGTCTGATGTTTTGTTTCCATCTTATGGATTAAACATACATTAAAAAGTATATACATCTATTATTAAGAAAAGCAATATTTTTTAGGCTGGTTATTTCTGAAATACAAATGCACAGATTAAAATATAATATTAAAGAAAGTAAGCATACTTTATATCTAACCCCATTTTATCATAGCAAAGATTTTTCTTTATAGATTAAAATTATTTTAAAGAGCAAAGATAAAGGACATCAGTAATTTTTAGAGAAGATTTAGAGGAATATTAAAATTGAAAACATATGTAAAATATATAGTTTTGTAATACCGGTATTCACATATTTAAATACCGATTTTTCGGTATTTACTAGAAATTTTTTAAATTGCTTCTTATATGTTCAGGGATTGCCAACTTAGCAAAATATTATACGTCTTAGTGTTTCTGTTATAGTGTTAATTATTGCACCATGATTAAAATATATTATAAATAAAATAATTTTACGTCCATTTCAGAAGGTGAAGATATAAAAAACGTTTTTATTCCGCTCATTCCGTTGTTCTTATTTGTATTTTTCATAGCTAGTTCTGCACTTTTAAGGCAACTCATTAAATCCATCATCTGATTTTTTTTATTGCAAGATACAACAGGATAAAAGACTATAAATATGAACTTAAAAATATAAATGATTTCTCTGACAAATAGAACTAAATACACTACTCCTAACTAAGTTCTTGTTGAAAGAGGAATAACACATTGAAGCTCATCTGCTTCCTTCATCCATCAACACAATGTCTCTCTAATGGGCAAAATTAATTAGACTTTGAATACAAAGTTGCATCAAGAGAAGTAATAAAATATCTGAATCATTCAAGGCCAAAGCTGTCCTATTACAGCTCAAAGAGGTACTGCTGGTCTGATATTCGTAACTGAGCAACAAACCAAAATACAGTACAGAAATCAGCTATATTCAAAACCAATTGACAAAAAAATCAATTTATTTGAAGATGAGGGATTTAGAGGTAAATACATTGAAAAAGTAAATTGCGAATTGCTTACAGTACGATCAACTATCGTAGATGCCAAAAGAATGTTTTCGACAGCTGGTAATTTTTGCACAAAATTGCGTCCCAGGCTTAATGACAGTACAATTGACGCATTATATTTTTTAAGATCACATTTCAAAAAATTTTTATAGTACCGCAAACTGAAAAGTGATATTTGCATTTTTTTGTGATTTAAATAAATATATAAGATGTTCTCTAATTTTTTATAGTTTTTTCATGATTTTTCATATACTGTTATAATTTATATGTTACAAATTATTTCTTGCGATATTTACACGCTAATAAAACTGGTAAGTAAAACAAAGAAACACCTTTGTTTTTCTTTCTTTTTCTAAAATTTCTAATAGAGGTATTAGAAAAGTTATCTTTTCTTAAGTTCTAAGAAATACTGAATACCGGTATTGAACTTTTGGTAGGATATTGCAATTCCTACCACCAACTCAATGGTGGGGGAGTGTGTAACAGTATCCTCCATATAAGTCAGTAACAACCTTAGGACTGAAGAGATCATTTTGGTCCAGCAATATGTTATGGAACCAAAGGTAACTTGTTCTTGGGTAAAAATGAGTAATATGATAAAATAAATGATTTTCTACAGGATAGTGAAGCCAGAATATAATATTAATGTTTGAGTACTTTCATATCTCCAAAAAATATTCAGAATTTGGAACCACAGACATTCTTTAACATTAACTGAAGAAAGCTATAAAAAACCAGGCAATGGAAAATGCATGAATTGATTTAACAAAACTCTAAAATACTTCAACAATTATAAGTTAGCTAAAATACAATACAATTAATATAATATTGATATAGTTTATTTTTTATTGTGCAATTCTTATGTAATATTAAATCTTTCTAAGCAATTTTAATCGAAAGTTATTGCACTCAACTTTAAATTAGAGGCAGAAAAGATTTAAAACAAAAGACTGGAATATATAAAACAGAGAACAAAAATTATGTGTTTTGGGTACACAATCAAAGAAAAATATGGTTGCCTTCTTTAAATTGCATTAAAGAATTTAAATTGTTTTAAATGCATTAAAAAATTTTATGTAAAATTCAATATGAATATCATTATTATTGTAGTACAGAAGCTTAATTGTAACACAGAAATCTTGGTACTTACATATTAGCGTCACCACAGCAAAATTTGCACCACATGTGAATTGCACCATAATATCAAAACAACAAAAAGATTCTTACATGTTTTATTTGAAAGATTTTACCTGCAAATTTTTCTACGGTGACCTAATACATAAGTACCAAAGTCTCTACATATTATTTTAACTAAATTTAAAAAATACTTTCAGGATGAAAGTATTCTATAATATAATAAAGAAATGAACACATTTTGTTCCCAGAATTTCATCTTATATATCCTTAAATATATCAAACCAATTCAGTGAATAATATTTATATCAATAAAACAATGCATAAATCTTTTTTGAAAAAAAAAAATTCAATTTTTTGAAAATTGCATGTATAGTTTTGTATGAAATACTTTATATATAGCTTCACTTAAAAGTTAATAATTAAAAATTAACACCCTTCTTTTGTATACAGAAAACATTCTTATTTGAAACAAATGAGCTGTCATGTTTCTTTAGATAATGCTTCTTCAAATGATGTTTCAGCATGAATTTCATTCCACATGCATGACACTTGTGATTCCTTTCACCTGTGTGTGTAAGAATATGGTTTTTCAAATTTGTTGACACATCAGATGAATAAGGACAGTAAATGCATTTGAACCTATGGGTAGTAGGATACAAAACCATTACTGCATCTGAAAGGAAATAATGTATCAATTAAAAAAAATATATTAATTTAAGATATCCGTACAATACAAAATATCAAAAACTTTGACACAATAAGACTCATAAGTTTTTAATACTGTTACATTTTTATTAATCAAATATGTATATATGTTATACTTCTGCAGCAATAATTTTAAATAGAATTCCTTTTGATTAATATATTTCCTTATCTACTATGTTGAGTTGGAAAGTATGCAAAATTTTATTTTCAAATACAACAGTTTCTTAAATTAATACACTCCTGCTGAACCTATGAATCATGAAAAATTTCAAATAGAAGAAAAAATAGTAAAATTTGATTAATAGACCATATGCACAAGCTACAAGACAGTAATTTTACTTTTGAATAAGATTTATGTTCTCTTAAAAACAAATATACTATACATATGTGGGTTGAATTGTCGAATCGGCCAATTATATCGCCAAATTTATAAGTGCGCCAAATCTGGTAAACCCTTTTATTTTTGTATTAGTGAGGGAGAAGCTGGATCATGTTGTGGTAGGGTTGCTACACCAAAACACAACATGCAAAAACGCGCCAAATTAGGGATTTTTCAAAATTTGGCGGACTAGTGGCCGATTTGACAATTTCACCCATATGTGTGCCATACATATATATATGGCGCATACAATATATATATAATTGTACATTACAAATAACTCTTACAGAGAGAATATACAAAACTTATCAGAGGGATAGGGACCATGAAGTCAAATATAGAAGCATGTCAAAAATACACCAACTTAAATGTTATTAAAGAAAAATGGCTCAAGTGTAGTATGGGGGGGGGGGGCTTTGGATTTAGCAATTTTTCTTTTGATTTGGCAATTTTTATATAGATATTATGGTGAGACAAGGAATTCATTTTGGCTTTCAAACATTTTTTGCTAAGTGAAGTAGCTTGGGAATCGATTTTCGTCGCTAAAAGAAATTGACATCGCCAAGGCCCTCCATACTACACTTTAACCAAAATCTTTTTTAAGTGGTCCAAGCTATTTTGCATCATCAAAAAAATTTGAAAAGAAATATCAATCTTTGGATAACACTGTTATGTTTATTAACTTTTATTAGAAAACTTTTATTTATATTAGTATATTTTTGTTTTCATACACATTTATTCAAAGGATTTTCATTTTAAACTGGTATTATTTCAATACTACAAATACTAATGCATATTATCAAAAAAACATTTTACAATAAAATGTTGGTTGATGTTCAACAATAAATGTTTTTTTTTAAAATCCAAGAGAACTTTTAAAAATTTTAAACCATGAAAACTTCCCAGATTTATCTTCTAAGTCATTTAAATTGTAGTTTTATATAAAGAGCAATTCCTTTCATTAAATTATAAAAACAAAAATTACGCTATAGATAATTTGATAGAAAATGACAATCTTTTTCTCACAATATAAATTTAATTGTATTTTTACCTTTATAGACCCAAGATATATTTTTGTAATGTGTCAAATTCACCTTTTTTCCCTCATGAGACTTAACTTTGAATACTTTCCTTATTTTATTTCTTTAGGGTCTGAACATTATTTTAATAAAGTAACAATATTAGTTAATACCCCTATAACATCCTCCCAAAAAGAAAAAATAATGCTTAACAGTTTGAGAGATACACTTTCTGTGAAGCTTTTCAGAAAATAAAGTTAAACCTAGAAAACTTTAACTTATTCTAAGAAATAATATCACTAAGAAATAATAAAAATCACTATAATACAATTAAAAACAAAATAAAACATAAAAAATAAAGACACATCAAAAATTTAAAATACCCTAAAATGATAAAATATTAAATTGAGAAATGAATAAATATATAAGAAATAAGACAATGCACATGAAACTTCATGCAAATGAATCCCCAATACGAAGCTCAAAACTGAAAATTTATACTCTTCAAAAAATATGCATGACATGTATAGAATTACATACATTGGTTAAAATGAAATATAAGGTGTAGGTTGACAAATTTTTTAAAATTATATTCATACTCATGCATTAACTTCCGAAATTTATGAACTGAGAAGTTGTATTACAAAATTACTAATTCTACGAAAGAAAAAAAAATCAGAGTGATTTTATAATACAAAATAATTTTTCATATTGTAATGACACAATATCACTAATTAAAGTAGTGCAAAAGGAACTATATTATTGTAAAAATTTCAAAATTATGAGAAATCTGCATAACTTGCGAATTTGACGTCCATTGGTTAGAATTATTTTGTATCGAAATCCCAAATTTTTAGATTCTATGGAAGGAAAAAGTAAGCATTGAAGAATTTTCGCACGACTCCTGTTGAAAAATGAAAAAAACATTGGATATATTTCATACAGGAAAATTATGCTATTTGTCGAAAGAGAAAAAAGTTTCCAGCACAATTTTAAAAGTTCATAAAATTTTCCAAGCATTTAGATTTGCTTGCCAAATATGTGAATAATTGTTTGCAAAATTAACAAAACCTGAAAATTATTCTAACAATAATTATAAAACTTCGAAATTATTCTATGCTAAGCAATTCAAAACTTTTCTTATCCATTCAAAAATTTTGAGGTTTTGTTGGATATGGAGCAGCAAAGACGTTTCCCCCCGATCAAAATCATATTTTTTAAATTCATTAAAATTTAATTAGCATTGTGAATCATTTTCCGGTAAATTTAATCCATTTTTCACATAGTGATTGATTGATTGATGAATTTACGAAATATGGAGCAATAACATTAATATGACCAATCATCCTCCTTTAGGAAGGACAGTCCTTTTTTTTATTGGATCTGTCCTTCCTTGAAAAATGTCCTCCTACTTTTCCTCCTTTTCAATATTTTAAAAACTAATCCGTTAATCTCTATTCAGAGATGCCAGGCCACGTGTTACGTACCAGAGCAGTTCGGAAAAAACTTCACGATACTAACAGTGAGTAATATTAACGTGTGTGATTATTAACGTCACACAGTTCAACTACTAGAAGGCTTTTGGCAACGGACCTCGTAATTTTGAACCATGGTCAAGTAACGAGGATGACACCTGAGCAAGCACCCACAGCACACTTACGGGAGGACGTTTGAGCTCTCGACAGATTTATCTGACATTGCTCCTCTTCCCAGTGGGTGTTGTGAAGAATAAATTATAGTTTGAAAAAAAAACTAAAAAACACGCTTTTATACTAAATCGAACTAAAAAGTAAAAAAATAATTCTTAATAAAGAATAAAATGATTAACAAGAAAATGAATGTCATTGTGGTAAAAGCGTGGGGTGCTTGTACTACATTTTTACACTAATTCAGCTTTTCGGAATAAAAGTTAGAAATTATAACGATTGATACATTTGTAGAACACCCCACGCTTTTACCCCAATGGCATTCATTTTCTCGTTAATCATTTTATTCTTTATTAAGAATTATTTTTTTACTTTTTAGTTCGATTCAGTATAAAAGCGTGTTTTTTAGTTTTTTTTCAAACTACAATTTATTTTTCATTTTTTAGTTCGAACTACAATAAAAGCGTGTTTTTTTAGTTTTTTAAACTATCATTTATTCATTGTTGAATTTATCCTTGAGTTTGATATTTGAAGCTGGAATTACGTGGCTGTGGAATTAGTCTTGCTCTTCAATGGATATTAATTAACGGGTCGGAAGTGTATTTATTCTCTCCGTTTACGAGGCCTCGGATCGTTATATTAGATTCCGTCTCTTTTGAACAGGTCAAACAAATAAAAGTATGTAAAGAAGAAAAAGTTCGAATTACAAAAATTTTTAATGTATCATGTTTTTTTACGGATTAAATATTATAAAATTCCTCGTTTTTGTTTTTGTTTTCTTTTTCCCCATTTTCATGCATTGTCATCCACTTCCGAGCTATAGTCCGAATTTCAAGTCTCTAGCTCCTCGGAAAGTCACACAGTTTAAAATCAATTACAAAATTCCACCCGGATAGACATTAAAGAAAAAGCGAGTTATTAAAAACATGGTAATATTAAGTATCAATCGTTTTTTCACCTTTTAAACGTGTTCCTTTCATGTTAAGTCGTATCATCATTTCTAAGCGTATTGCTTTATAAAAATAAAAAATATTTAGCAGTTAGAACGCAAATTATTTTTTTTTCACATGCTCGAGCCTTCTTTTTATTTTCATTTTCAGAAAAATGTTTATATTATGGTTAGAAATTGCTAACACACACACACCCTCCACTTTCTCAGATATAGAACACTTCTTTTGTTTGTTTTATTTCTTTTGACCGCAAGTGTATTTTATACTTGCATATATAATTAGCGTTAAATTCAAAACACTTTAGGGTTACACCTTAATCTTTTAGTCGCCAAATCTGGAAATGATGTAGGAAATTAGTCGCCATGTCTGAAAAGGGTATATGGAACTAGTCGCCAAATTTAAAAATGATATATGCAATAAGTCGCCAAATCTGGACGTGATATATGGATTTGTCGCCAAATCTGATTATCCTGATTCCTGAAGATCCTGAAAAGGACAATGGAACAAAATTATGAAATTATTGTATTGTCATCGGACCTTGACAAGTGTGCGAAATTTCGAATGAATCCGATCTTTTTAAGTGGGTAATGATCGAGTTCTAAGATTCCGTTACATGCCAGTGAAACTTATAAGAGCGTGTTAAAAATGATTTTTGTGAATGAGTGGCGGCATGGCACCACGTTTCTGTAACAGTGCAGAGGTTGTGAGACGTCATTGTGTTCTGTATATAAGAAGCGTGAATCAATTACGAGTGCTTGCTCGCTTGACAGTTCTGAATAAACTTAGTTACTTTAATTTACTGGCTGGTGACTGAATTATTCCCACCAAAGACCAGCAGCTGATAGATGCAGTTCACAGAACTTTTGAATTAAATTTGTTCTTTACAGCCGGTCTTCAGCGGAACTAGGCTAGCACTCATGACACGCAAGCCACGAGTCTATTACTTTGACCATTAGGCTACCATGACCACACGATACTGACAGACAAAAGGAACAAATAAGGATAAATTTTGTTAGGACACACCGAAATCTAAAATCTACATCAGAGGTAGACATTAAGTGGATCGTGATCGACCAGTAGACCGCCAAGCCTTTTTGAGGGGACTGAATTTACTAAAAAAAAGACGTGCATACTAAAGAAACATATTTGTGGAACACCGATGGCACCTAGACTGGAGAATAGGTGGACCTCAATACCTTGAAAAAGTAGCTCGTACCCTGGAAAAGTCTGCCCACACCCCTAATCTACATACTATGGACAAGTTCTACTTTGTAAACAACAACATTGAATGGAACCCTAACTTACTTCCAGTGTAATGTTAATCTATAGGAAAACATCAAAATTCAACTGAGTTTTTCAATCTTTTAATGCAAGTTTTTGAAACTTTTTTTGCACTACATGGATAGGAGATGATCTATAGATTTCAGGGGAGGGGGGGGGGGGTTCAGGATTTTATAGTATTTATTTCATTATCTTTTCTGAAATACCTTGATAATTTTTTAGCTCAAAGCAATGGAGATTTTGTATTAACCGTAAGAAGAAAAGGGTATATGGTGACAAGAGGCAATAATTCTCATACTATATTAATTTATTGCGGTGCTCGCCACACATCGGTTTCGTGTGTTTACATCGCTCTGCGTCTGCCAGATTCTCAAAACTCTTCTAAGGGGTTGCCATATTCCGTACGGGATCCATGGTCGGGTTTACCACAGAGTATCCCCCAGTGACTGAGGGTAACAGCCCAAGGGAACATTAGTTTTTAAAATTTTATAAACATTATTTTCTTTCTTCCCTTTTTTTTTGAGAATCCATACTGGTAGAAATACATTAAAAATTTGAATATGATATACTATATACACAAAAAAATAGAACATATAAATGAGATATATACAAATATAATACAAAAAAATGTTCAAATGAAAGTTCTTCTAGAATGAGAAAAAAAAATTATGTAACATAAGTGGCTATTTTTTTTGGAAAATGTACACGTCTTCCTGATTTTGTGGTATATATTGTTTTTTCGTTAATAGATATTTTATCATCTTTTACACTATTGCTCACTGAAGGTGGAGTTTCACACGCAGTTTCTGAGAGAAGATTTGCGGGTTTGACGCGATCTAGAGAAACTTTAGTTTTTCGACCATTAACGTCAATGGGGATAGTTTTGTCTGTTCTGGACAGAACTTTATGTGGTCCAGTATATGGCTGACATAAAGGTGGTTGCACACGATAGATTCTCAAAAAGATAGGAGATGATGATTTTAATGAAGGATGGACGTAGAATCGATCACTGCAGTGAGCAGATGTTGCAACAGGATTCAGTTGTTGCATTCTGTTACGAAGATTAGTGATGAAATTATTATCACAAAAAGGAATGTTTGACACATCTATCATGTCACTAGGAAGACGTAGGTTTGTTCCATAAACAATTTCAGCACAAGAAGATTGCAGATCTTCTTTAACTGCTATTCTGTTGCCGAGAAGAATGATGGGGACTATTTCGGACCATCTGTCATTCTCATGGGCTTTAATGGCCGACTTTAAATGTCGATGGAAACGTTCCACAATTCCATTTGAAATTGGATGATATGTTGTAGTTTTGATCTTTCGTGTTTCCAGCATGCGAGTAAATTCAGCATACATTGATGAACGCATCTGGGTTCCTTGATCGGAGGTGATAATAGATGGGCAACCAAAACGAGAGATCCAAGTGTCAAAAATTGCACGGCAAATGGTTTTTGCTTGCATGTCTGGAATGGGGATTGCTTCTGGCCATCTGGAGAAGCGGTAGATTATAGTAAGAAGATAATAATGACCTTCAGATGGTGGCAAGGGACCTACAATATCTATGTGAATGTGAGTGAATCTAGCGTCAGGAAGAGAGAACGTACCTAGAGGTGTTTTAGTGTGCCTTTGGATTTTCGACTTCTGACACGATTCACAACACCAAACCTATTGCTTTATTTGGCTTTTCATGCCAGGCCACACGTAGCGAGAGCAGATGAGTTTTGTGTAGAAGCTACTATCCCTGGATGTGCAAGATTTTGAAGATGGTTGAATATTGTTCTTCGAAACGATGCAGGGACAAAAGGACGTGGAATTCCTGTTGAAGTATCGCAAAGCAAATTGCAATCTGAGGTTTGGCATGGTTTTATCTCTAATTTAAGAGATGATTCATTATTCTGCAGAAATTTTTGAACTTCTGGATCATTTTTCTGTGCTAACGCAAATTCCTTAAAATTTAAATTTGGAGAATTAGTAATGGAATCAATTTTGATTCTGCAAAGGGCATCAGCAACTATGTTCTCTGAACCTTGCACATGCCGAATGTCGGTAGAATATTGGGAAATCAAATCTAAGTGACGTAGTTGTCGAGAAGAACATTTATTTGGGTTTTGTTTAAAAGCATAAATTAAGGGCTTTTGGTCAGTGTATATTGTGTGAAGTTTCTGCCTTCTAACATATGCTTGAATTTTCTTATAGCCGAATAAATTTAAAAGAGTTCCCTATCATAAGTTGAACACTTTTGCTGACTTTTGTTAAGTTTCATGGAGAAAAAGGCTATTGGTTCCCATTTCCCTTGTGATAATTGGGATAAAGTGCCTCCAATAGCAATATCTGAAGCTGCCACCCATAGGCTCAATTGATCCCCTGGAATAGGATGTCTTAAAAGGGTAGCTTTTGCAATGGCATTTTTAGCTACAAGAAAAGCTTGTTCTGCGTTTTCATTCCATTTTAATGGTTCGGATGATTTACGAACACTAGAATGAGATTTCTTTTTATTTGTATGTCCTTCTAGAAACTGAACAATGGGAGCAAGTATATATGCGGCTTTTGGTATAAAAATTCTATAAAAGTTAAACATGCCCAAAAATCTACGTAATTGTGTTAATGTGTTTGGTTTAGGAAAATCTAGAATACATTTTACTTTACCAGGTAGAGGTTTAATTCCCTTTTCTGACAGATTGAAGCCTAAAAAGTCTATTGATGATGCACCAAATATGCATTTAGATACATTAATGCTGTCAGGGTCACGCGGTAAATTTATTATATTACTCATTAGTGATGTAATGGTTTAAACGAGCTGCTTGTGTATCTTGTCTTTGGCAAGGAGCCAAAAGAATGTAGTAGATAGATTTATCTGGAAATAAATAGTGAATTGATGCTGCTCTGATGAGTTTAGTTTTTTTTAAATATGAATTGGGTTCACGGCTGACATTTGTGCGAGAAAACCGAAATGGATTTCGAATCGTTTCGAAGATTAAGGATTTAAAACTGTTTTGAAGATTGAGGATTTCGAACTGTTTCAAGATTAAGAATTGCGAACTGTTGTGAAGCTTGGCGACATCGAAACTGTTTTGAAGATTGTGAATTCCAATTATATCCAACGTTTGATAAAATGGCGTTTTTAGGAAGAGCTTTGAAGGTAGATTTGAAGTGTTTGGCGGAAGAATTAGGAGAAACTGTAACGGAAGAAATGAAAGTTCCTGCTTTAAAAAATATGATATTAGCAAGTGAAGAGTATGAAGAGGCGTTCGCGAAAGAATTACTGCACAGAATAGTAAGTGAAAGAGAAGCAATAAAGTGCCAAGAAAGAGAAAATGAAATAAAGCGCCAAGAAAGAGAAGATGAAATAAAGCGTCGAGAAAGAGAACATGAATTAGAAAAGTTGAGGATAGAAGTTTCGATAATGAATAATGGTTTTAGGAGAGAAATGGAGTCTCAGAAGGAAGGAATACAAGAACAAGTACCAGTTGGATTGCAAAAATTAATGCGCACTTTTGACCCTACAGAAGGTGATATAAGGTTTTACTTAATACTGTTTGAAAGACAAGCAGGAAGAGTTCATATTAAAGAAGAAGATTGGGTTACGAATCTTGTTGGACTATTGCCGTTAGAAATGGTGAATTTGATTGCCAGGGAACCTGAGGAAAAGGCAAATGACTATGAGCATATAAAAGGTATGTTATTAAAAAGATTTAAATTGAGCCCAGAAGCGTTTAAAATAAAATTTAAGAGGCATTGTAAATCGACCGAGTACACTTGGCGAGATTTTGGATTTGAGTTGACGAACTATTTTAATGAGTGGATTTCGGGACTAAATATCTACGATTTTGACAGTCTGAAACAACTTGTCATTGTAGAACAGATGAAGGAACAAGTAACCAGGAATATACAACAACATTTTATTGATGATTGGGGTAGAATTGTTACAGTTGACGATCTTGCTGAGAAGTTAGATGATTATGAAAACGCAAGGCAATATAATCAGGCCACTAAAGGTACTTCTTCTCAACCGTATAGAAATTCCTATTGGGAAAGGCCTGGCACGTTCAATAGAAGATGTCATACATTGAGTGAAGGACATAGACAAGAATCTAACAACCGCAGTGGATACGATAAGCGAAATTCTTTCCAAACACCAGTTACATGTTTCAATTGTGGACGAGTAGGACATTTTGCGAGATTTTGCAGGGATAAGAAAGATGGGAGAGAAAAGACCGAGGGTAAAGTTGCTGAGGTAAAGGTATCTGAAGTGCAAGTGGCAGAAGTCAAAGTAGTTGAGGATGAAAGCAAAGTAGTCACAGCGAGATTCAATGGCGAAGTTTTAATGGAAAATAAGAAATGCAGTGCAGTTCATTTAAAAATGTCTGATCTTAAAATAGTAAAAATTTCTTATGGTGGAGTAGAATATGAAGCTGTAGTAGATTCAGGTGCACAAATTAGCGTGTTTAAAAGCAGTGTAGTAGGGAAGGAAGTCGATTACAAAGGATTTATAATGTTGCAACCTGCATTTGGTGATTGTTTAAAGGCTAAACTAAAAGAAGTGGATATTGGTTTGGTAACGAACGGGTATATTTTTTTTTAACATTTATAAACCCTGTGCACCACCGAACGTATAACACGGGGGTAAACAACACAGACAGAAGAAAGGATTACAACACAAACATCCATGCCTTCTCTGGGATTCGAACCCAGTCCCTGCGGCACCGCAGTCAGCTTCACTGACCACTATACCGGATGGGCGGCGAACGGGTATATTACGCCGGTAATTAAAACGGTGGTGGCAACTGTGGACAGACTGAACGCTGATATATTATTAGATACTGAAACTTATGAAGCATTATTAGAACAAGAGAGAATATACAATCCCAGATTTACAGCCGCTGTAAACTTAAGATTAGATTCCCCCCAAAAATTGTTAGATGAAAGTGTAAATACTGAGGAGGAAGAACAGGAGCCAACAATAACAGAATATGATGAGGAGAATGAAAATAACACCGAAAAATTCAAGAAACAGCAAAAGAGTTGCGATACTCTTCAAGAAGCATGGAATTTTGCTAAGCGAAAAAAAGGAGGATATGTTATAGAAAACGATATCCTGTACCATGAAGAGCTGTTGTGCGGAAATATGATAAAACAGTTAGTGATTCCCGAAATTAGGAAGATACTAGAAATTGCACATGAATCAGTGTTCGGAGCACATCTAGGAGCTCATAAAACAATTCAGAGAATCAAGTTTTCATTTTATTATCCAGGAATGGTGAAGGAGATTAAAGCATATTGTAGTTCTTGTCATGGTTGTGAGTGCAGAAAAGTAATTCGTTCGGTTGACAAAATTGCAATAACACCTGTGTCTCGTCCTGAATTGCCATTCCAAGTGGTAAACGTTGATCTAATTGGTCCTGTAGATCCGGTATCGTCACAGGGACATAGATATATACTTTGTTTGATGGATCAGCATTCTAGAGGGCCGGAAGCAGTCCCGCTCAAGTCACTAACGGCTAAGAGTACATGTGAAGCACTGCTCGAAATATTCAGTAAAACAGACATTCCAGAAGTGATCGTAATGGACAATGCTACAAATTTTACAGCAAGTTTAACGCAAAAGTTTTTGAAGATTTTAGGAGCTTGCCCACGTTTTTCGACACCATACCATCCAGAAGGAAACGGGTTAATTGAGAGATGGAACCAGACTCTAAAGAACATGTTGCATCATATTATTAGAGAGGAAGGAAGAGGTTGTCATAGGCATATACCGTTTTTACTATGGGCTTATCGGGAAGTTCCAAATGCAATTACAGGTATACCACCTTTTCTGCTAATGTATGGAAGGGAGCCGAAAGGTCCGTTGTCTATATTGAAGTCAATTTGGACTGGAAACATGTTATTACCTCTGAATATGAAGGGATCAGTAGAGAGTTATTTGAGAAAATTAAAAGAAAAGTTAGAAGTATCAACCCGCGAGGCAAAGTTAACAAGTGATGTGCAACAAGGTAACTACGCTAAATATTACAACAGGCAAAAGAAACATCGAGAATTTGCACCAGGGGATCAAGTGCTTGTTTTGATACCTGATTCAACGAATAAACTATATTCTAGATGGACAGGTCCAGTTAAAGTTGTTAAAAGTGTAAAAGCAAATTCATATTATTTGCGGATGCCTGAAGGTAATTTAAGATTACTGCATGTTAACAAGATTAGAGAATACAAAGCGAGAGTTCAAACGGTTGGAGTTGTTTATGATATCGATGATGAATTTGGTGAGATATATGAAACGCCAACAGTTCCTGTTTCTGAGAAGAATGATGAAGCATTGGACAGAGTGAAGTTGGATTACTTATCTAAGAAGCAACAAAATCAACTAAAAGATCTTTTACATCGACACAGAAGGTTGTTTTCTGGAAAAATAAAAAGAGCTGAAGTTGGTGAACACGTGATAAAACTGAAGGCTGAGGAGAAGATGAAACCTAAAACTTATAAGATACCGGAAAACTTAAAGAGGAAAGTAGACGCACAGATAGACGAATTGTTAGAGTTAGGTCTAATTGAACCTGTTGTAAGTGAAATAGCACACCCAGTAGTATGTGTTCATAAAAAGGATGGAACACTTAGATTATGCATAGATTTCAGAAGTTTGAATGCTCTTACCGTACCGGACGCATATCCAATGCAGAATATGATGGAGTTGAATTTCTTAGTAGGGAAGAAAAAATGTATTACTGTTCTAGATATGTTGAAAGGATATTGGTCTATACCAATGGAAGACAGCAGCAAACATCTAACAGCGTTCCGTACTCATCGAGGACAGTACCAGTGGAATGTATTACCATTTGGGTTAAGAAACGCTGCTGCAACCTACCAAAGAGCCATGTCTAAAGTGGTCCAAACTATATCTGGCTTTGCATGCGCGTATATCGACGATTTAGCCGTATTCTCTGATACATGGGAAGAACATTTAGATCATCTGGAAGAAGTTTTCAAAAGATTGGAGTATTTTAACTTCTCAGTGAATTTAGGAAAGTGTGAGTTTGCAAGACAACAAGTTAAATACTTAGGACATGTCATTGGTTCAGGTAGACATTCACCGGACAAAGAAAGAATAAAAGCGATTCAGAACTTAGAGGCACCAACGACCAAGAAGCAACTGAGAAGTGCATTAGGATTATGCAATTTTTATAGACAGTATATTCCAAACTTTGCAACAATTGCTCTATCATTGACGGAGCTCACGAAAAAGAAAGTCCCTAAGGAGATTCCATGGAGCAAGGAGGCTGAAAATGCTTTCAAGGAGTTGAAGACAGCACTATGTGGAATTACAGAATTGCAAGTCCCAGACATAGAGAAACCGTACTACTTGCATATGGATGCATCTCAGATGGCGGTCGGATGTTGTCTAGGTCAGTCGGATGGAGAAGACAACATTCATCCAATAGCTTTCGGGAGCCAGAAACTGAATCCAAGCCAACAAAAGTGGTCAACAATTGAGAGGGAAGCGTATGCTATTATTTGGGCTCTGAAAATATTTGAAACTTTACTGTGCGGAGCAAAGATATTCTTACTAACCGATCATAATCCCCTAGTGTTTCTTACTAGTGCTGCATCCCAATGTCCGAGATTACAGCGGTGGGCTTTGGCAATTCAACGCCATGACATTGAAGCAAGTCACATAAAAGGATCAAAACTAGTTAATGGAGATGCGCTATCCAGACTGTAAGTGTAAACCGTAGTTAAATAAGAACTTTTAGAATATTTTAAGAATAATTGAACTTTAGACTTTATTTTTAGATGATTAAGTTAAGTAGTATATTTGTGTAAAATTTAATGTGTTGGCTTTTTATGTAGTGTATAATCTTGAGATAGTGCTTAAGCAGTGTTTTTTGTGGATGTAACGTGTGACCCTAAGGATGTTTAGCCATATTTGATCTTCGGATCTAATATGACTCTCGGGGGGAAGGTGTCAGGGTCACGCGGTAAATTTATTATATTACTCATTAGTGATGTAATGGTTTAAACGAGCTGCTTGTGTATCTTGTCTTTGGCAAGGAGCCAAAAGAATGTAGTAGATAGATTTCTCTGGAAATAAAGGGTGAATTGATGCTGCTCTGATGAGTTTAGTTTTTTTTAAATATGAATTGGGTTCACGGCTGACAAATGCATAGACCATATTCATCTAATTTTGAAAATAGGTTCTTTAAATATTGATAATGTTCCTGGGGATTTTTAGATGCAATTAAAATGTCATCGACAAAAGCGTAAATTCCAGGTAAGCCACGAGTGACTTCATCTATAAAACTATGAAACGTTGCGGATGCGTTACACAATCCGAATTGCATTCGTGTACTTTCAAATAAACCAAACGGAGTGCAAATTGCCGTTTTGTGTATATCATTTGGGTGAATAGGAATTTGATGATAGACTTTTACTAGATCAATTCGACTAAAAACTTTTGAGCCATGTAATTCAGCTGTAAAATCAGCAATACAAGGAATGGGGTATTTATCTTTTAATGTTTGAGAATTTAACGCTCTATAATCGCCAACAGGTCTCCAATCTAAAGTACCTTTCTTAGGAACCATATGAAGTGGGGAAGCATAGTTACTTTTCGAAGGTCGTAAATGTCCCAGATGCATCATGTTTTTGCAATTTTTAGGCGATCTGGTGCCCACCTTCGGGGTTTTGCTACCACAGGAGGACCTTTTGTTATTATATGTTGAACAGTGTTATGTTTCACTGGTTGATTTGGATTAGGCAATTTTGTGATAGAGGGAAATTCTTTCAAAAGTTTATGATAAATTGTATCTTTAGAAATAGAAATTTGAACAGAGTGGATATTAGCATGTTTTAAATAGCCTACTGATTGTATTTTTGTTGTAGTATCTCTAAGACATTTATGTCTGAGATCTGGCACCAATTTAAATTAATGGAGGAAATCTGCACCACGACTTGGTGTATTTACATCGCAATCAGAAAAGTCCACATAAAATCTCTTCGTAAATTAAAATTTAAGGTTAATGTTTTCTGCCCATATACATTAATTGAGGATGAATCCGTGGCAAAAAGGGTTTGTTGTGAAGCATTTCTTTTTTGATAGGCATTAGCAGGAATTAAAGACACGTCAGAGCCGGTGCCGACCAGAAAGGTGATATTTGTTGTCCGGTCTCGAATGAACAGGCGACGTGATTCCTTGGGCAAAGAATAAGTCGCCATTATTCTTTGCTGGTTTCGTTTCCCTGCCATGCGCATGGTTTAATGCATTTTTCTTCTCTACATTTCTTTTCGAAACGCCTGTGAAACCAGGAAATCGAAAAATCTCGCTTATTCGAAATGCTTCTTTCACGGGAATTTTTGTTCCGACGGTATCGAGAGCGTCCACGAGAGATTGAAAGGCAATCAATTCTTTTATTTAATTTTTCAATTTCACGAAACAGTTTAGATTCTAATGATTGATCTTTTTTTATTGGAAACAGAAAAAGTTTCAATAGGAGATGGCGAGACTTCGAAAATTCTGTCCGCAATGTCGGTGGCTTTGTCTAACGTGAGGTCAGAAACAGCAGCTAAAATTGTTTGAACCGAAGACGGCAAATGCTGCGGAAATAACTCCATCATCAGTTTATCGTCAACATTCAAAGAGTCTGCGCGTCGTTTCATGTTACGCAGTAGTTCGGAAGGTTTTTGAGAACCTAATTCTTCCCCGAAAAGAGTTTCCGAATCTCCTGATGAGACGATTCCCCTGAACGATTTATGAGTTCGTTTTTTATTTGCGCGTAGGGATCAGTGGCATCTGGGTGCATGAGGACATCGAGAATTAAAGACGCGGTGTCGGGAGGGAGATGAGCTACTATGTAATTGTGTGTGTGTACTTAGTTAAAGACTCAGTTATTGGTTTTGGGGTTGCTAAAGCGAATGTACTCTCGCACATAACAAACCACAAGGTGGGATCGGATCTATTATATACTGGTACTAGCTGTTACCCGCCCGCTTCGCTGTGTATTTCATGATGTTTTATAAATTGTTACTGCTTATATATATGTATAAATTATTGATATCTAAGTCCTAGCATTAAGAATTCGATTGAATTGAAAAATATACTTATACCTGTAACTGTCACCTGTTGATAAAAAAAAAAAGGGCAGAACTCATCTAATTTGTATTTTCTAAAAATCTCTAAAATTGAAGCATAGAATGATGTTTGCTCTTTCGTAACTCAAAAACCAAGTGGATTCCCGCAAAACCAATTTTCGGTGGATCTCTACTCCGTAAATTGAACATGCATGCCAAATTTCAAGTCTAAATCTAACTGAAAAAAAGCAAAAGTTTTACTATAAATATCCCCGTAATCCCGTTGAGAGCCGTTTTCCAAAATTACCGCTCTTAGCGGATTTCAATTCAACAAAAGAAAAATGCAAACCAAATTTCATTATTATAGTCCTTGTAGCTCGAAAAAAGTAATTTTTTTGTCAATACGTCCCAGTAACCCCCTGCAACCCCCAGAACTCTTGATTTGCTTAAAATTTATTCTTAGTGGATTCCTATTCAACAAAAGAAACATGCTTAACAAATTTCAAGTATATGGGTCTAACAATTAAAACAGGAATTTTTTTCTGCAACTCCTCTTGACCCCTCGCAAACATCTTTAGGGGTCAATTTTCATTTTACTCTTTGTTAGAGGAACTCTATTTCATGAACGGAACATGCCTACCAATTTTCAAGCAGGATGATCAAGTAGTTTAAAAATGGAAATATTTATCGATTACGCCTCTTAATCTCCCGAAATTAAACTTGGTAGTTGATATTCGCGAAACCCATTTTGTAGCGGTTCTCTACTTTACGAAAGGAATCTGCTTATCAAATTTCAAGACTGTACGTCGAACAGTTTAAAAATGGGGATAAATGTCTATAACGCCACTTGTGCCCTCGCAACGCCACTTCTGGGTCTGTTTTCACAAAACCCATTTTGTAGGGGAATTGCACTCTATGAAAGGAATCTGCTTAGCAAAATTTGAAGACTGTGCGTCCAATTAATTAAAAATGCAAAAAAATTATCAATAACGCCCCTTGAACCCCCACAACACCACCCAGGGATCGATTTTCACAAAACACATTTTGCAGTGTATTTCTATCCTATGAGAGGAATCTGCTAACCAAATTTCAAGACTGTGAGTCTAATAGTTTAAAAAAAGAAATAATTATTTATATCTGCCCTTAACCCCCCGCAACACCCCTTGGGGGTCAATTTTCTCCAAACCCGTTTTGTAGCGGATATTTACATCATGAAAGAAACATTCCTACCAATTTTCAAGCAGGTAGGTCAAATAGTTTAAAAACGAAAATATTTATCTCTTACGCCACTTATTCCCCTGGAACGCCACTTAAAGAGGTCTGTTTTCACAAAACCTTCTTATAGTTGATATCTACTCTATGAAAGAAATCTCTTTACCAAATAAAAAGACTGTGCGTCTAATAGTTTAAAAATGGAAATAATTATCTATAACGCCCATTAAGTCCCCTCAACGCCAATTGGGAGCAATTTTCACGAAACCCATTTTTAGCGTATCTCTACCCTATGAGAGGAATCTGTTTACTAAGTTTCAAGACTGGACGTCTAATAACTTAAAAATAGGAATTTATAACGTCCCTTAAACTCCCCGCCCCCGCAACACCCCTTGGGGGTCAATTTTCCCAAAACCCATTTTGTAGCGGATATTTACTCTAGGAAAGAAACTTACCTACCAATTTTCAAGCAGGTAGGTGAAGTAGTTTAAAAACGGATATATTTATCTATTAAGCCCCTTAATCCCCCGCTACGCCACTTAGAAATCTGTTTTCAGAAAACCCGTTTTGTAACTGATCATTATTCTACGAAAGGAATCTATGTATCAAATTTAAAGACAGTGCGTCAAATAGTTTAAAATTGGAAATAATTATCTATAATGCCCCCTAAGCCCCTGCAACGCCACTTGGGGGTCGATATTCAGCAAACTCATTTTGTAGCGGATCTCTACTCTCTGAAAGGAATCCGCTTACTCAATTTCAAGATTGTACATCAAGTAGTTTAAACATGGAAACAATTATTATTAAAGCCCCTAACCCCCCGTAACGCCCCTTGCGTTTCGAATTTCGGAAAATCATTTCTTAGCTGATGTCTACTCTATCAAAGGAACATGTCTACCAAATTTCAAATCTGTAGGTTGAATAGTTCCAGAGATTTCGTGATTAGTCAGTCATTCAGTGAGTCAGTGAGTCAGTCAGTCAGTGAGTGAGTCGCTTTTCTCCTTTATATACATAGATTTGTACAGCATTTACTTCCGACATTGTGCAAGGTTTTAGAACAAAATTACTAAATAAACAGTAAAATAGATATACATTCAATAATAAAACGCTATAATAATCAGTAATATTATATTTAATTAGAATTTGGCATTTTCATCGATAGTACACATGATATTTTTTTAAAACTTGTATCACAAGAATTTTATTTCATCCGAAATTATTACATGCAATCAATTAATTTTAGCATTAAATATGAAAGAATAAAATAAAATATTAAATTAATAAAACAATTCAAGTTAAATTAAAAGCGCAGAAGAATGAAACAGAGAAAAAAAATCCACTTATCTGTGATACATTTGCAGTTGAAGATGAGAGCCACACCCGAAATCGAAACCAAGGAAGTAGATGCAAGGATCCATGGACAAAGGAATTGAGTCCTTATACTAAATTTAGTTGAATGACGATGTTTTTTTTCGTCACCATTGATTTCGTAAAATACTATTCACAAGGTAAAAGTTTTGCGTGAAGATACGGGGTCACCACTATGGTGACAAGAGGCAACAATTCTCATACTATATTAATTTATTGCGGTGCTCGCCACACATTGGTTTCGTGTGTTTACATCGCTCTGCTTCTGCCAGGCCAGATTCTCAAAACTCTTCTAAGGGGTTGCCATATTCCGTACGGGACCCATGGTTGGGTTTACCACAGGTACTAATGACTGTAGCGCCCCCATAGTAAGCTTTACTGTAGAACTAGTCCATACTCCGTTCCACAACTTAACTTGGCAGCCGTGGGAAAGGTAAAGAATGTATCAATCAGCTTGAAAAAATAATGTTAAATTGTTTTAGAAATAAAAACAATTGAATCACAAATTATAGAAAATGCAATTTTAAAGATATATTTCAGTTTAATCACATCTTAAAAGCATTTAGTCTTTAATAAAAGTGAATGAATGCTGTTAAGGGGGACTTCCAAATGTATTGAAAACGTGATAACACTTTAGAACGACGAAATTACGTTATTCAGGTGTAAAACTTTTGTTGAGAACGTAATTTACTCAAATAAATCCACCATGAAATGTAAAAATGTCAGAAATAGTCTAGAAAATTTTAAAATTACGAAAAATGCATACATTTTCTCTTCCAGAATTTACGGATGCCATGTTTGGTAAGCTTTATTATAACGACTGCAGATGGCGCTACATGTATGCAATCTACGTACAAAACTTTTAAAACATTACTTTAGAAGAAAATTGGGCATAAATTACCTAAATACACATTAATAATTTCTTATTTTACGCAAAAGAATATTTTGCTACGCGAATAATTACTTTAATCACTTCAGAAACACTAATTCCGCTTTTTTAACATGGAAAAGGCAGGGGGGGGGGTAGAATTAAAGTAACCCTAGACTACGTCATGAGACCACGTCATTGTTAGAGGGTGGACGACAATCTTCCTTGGAATGACAGAAGTAAGTGTTCCCCGTTTGTTTCGAAGAGGAAACGGTCAAAAAACCTTGAGATTAGCTGACGATGAGAGGAAATGAATGAATAAGGGTAGCTGTGTATTGCAGGGGAAGGCGATTGGAATCTATTTTGGGAACTGATATTGTGGGGTGTATATTTTCTTAGTGAGTGAAAGATTTGCAGAATTGTCATTTCCACCAGAATAATCCCTCACGCAAGCGTTTCAGACTCCTGAGGCGCAGTGTTGGACGTCGAAAAAGCTTCTTTAAAATTCCAGGGGTTTCATTAACTTCTTATATTTTTCCTATTTCTTTTATACTATTTTTATTTTAAAGCATTTAATTTTTTGAATTTTCTACAATTTGCTTTAACTTTTAAATACACTTCTACTATTTCAAATTTGTTCTCTTTAATTTTTAATATTTTAACGCAATACTGGGTAAGGCAAAGCCAAGGCCATGTTAACTCAAAGCCGAAGATAGAAGGTGAAGTTTCCACATAGAAGCAGGAATTCCACTAACGAATTCTACGCATAATTGTCATTTGATGTTTGTAATGCCGGTCGGTTCCTGCTTCCCTCTGAAACCCCTTGTATATCCGTAGACCCGGCTAGGTGTGTGGGAGAAACTGAATAATCAACAGACATGATTCACACTACTTATTTTATTGTTACCAAAATATCAAGCAGGCACAATAACAATCTAATTAAGATAACAGATCAGATAGTAAAGTGCTGAGGTGAGACTCAATAGCCTGGGATAATAATACGGACCCTCAACTGATTCCACGATAGCTTAAACACGCTCAATATAAACTACGTCGCACACTAATAAGCTAATTTCTATTTGAATAAGGATCACTATACCTATACCTTTATGAAGTTGAATCCGACACTTGAACCTTGCCGGTGATCTTTATCTGGATTTAATCACTGTCGGTTGATCCACTCTCAGTAAACTTCCATTGATAAACTCCATATGCACTTAATAATTCCACGATTCCACTCTTCAACTAATCAACTAACTCACCAGCTCCTTGCCAACTAACTCACCAACTCGCGAAAACAGAATTTATATAATATACTTAATTTGCATAATCACGCTTCCTTATTCGGTGAAAGTTGGTTGAAATAAATATTTTTCTAAAAGTGTCCTGAAGGGATTAGTAAAGCCGCATATAGATCCGTCACAGTTGAGACATTGAGATTCCTCTGTTTGACTCATAGCACCAGTAGGGTTCTGGACTGAAAGCTCTTAAAACTTATTTCTGCAGTTAGTGGTATCGTCAGTGGATGCCATGCACTGGGGGCCTGAAAACAATCAAGAAATAAAAAAATATAATCTTGCATAAGAAAACTTTACAATATTTCTATTGATGTCAGTATGACGAGATGTAAAATTTATAGTAAACATTATTATTATAGATATCTAAATTTCGACAACCTTTTAAACTAATTTTCCATGATAGGAATGTTTAGTTTTTGTTATTCGATTTGGGAAGCTCCCAAGAATCCCTACCTCAACTGGTCTTTTTAGAAGATATAATTTAGAAGTGGCTAATTATGAGATTTGTTACAAATTATGCAACTGTATCATGGTCCAAATTGTAAAACTGTAATTTTCTTGTATTATGTAGTTCATACGGACAATGTAAACGTACTTGTTGATTCACTGGAGGACTTTTTCCCTATAAATCCAGAGCCTTGTGTGAGGAACATTTTATCAAAAAGTTATAGTTCATATGACAAAACATTTCGAGCGCATCACATTTAATTATTTCCCAGATTAATGGGAAAAAGCGCTCATAATAATACCCAAGCAAATATCCCAAATTTCCCGAGAAATATAGATCAATTAGCTCTGAATCACTGCGAAGTACAATACGATCCCAAAATATATGCACAATTTTGAAAAAAGATGTCTCCGCATTTGGGCAATTCTAAAAGGTTGTGACGGATCTATACAGTTTTTCGCTTTCTTCTTTTTACCTTTAATTCAAACTCTTTATTTCAACCAACCTTCATCGAGAGCCAGGCGTGATTTATGTAAATAAGGAATATTATATAAATTCGGTTTTCGCGAGTTGGAGAGAGCTAAGTAAGAGGAAGTGAGAAGTCAAGTGAATTGGAGATGGAGAAGTCGACACGTAGTTGTTGACAAGTTAAGTGCGCTTGATACGTTTTGATGTGCGCGAATGGAAGCGGATTTAAAGTGTTGACATTCACTGTTACGGAGAGTGGAGTCTTCGTCAATTCATCCTGCTAAATAGAGTGCCTGAAGTTCGTCACGGAACAACCGCAGCAGTAAAATATAAGGTGAGTGACTTTGATTAAGAAAATCAGATTATTATTGTGAGGCGTGGTTGTAATTGTGCGTGATTAAGCTGTCCTAGATTTAGTTGAAATTCTGTATTATTATCCGCTTGTATTGATATCTCATCTCTGCACTCCTCTCTCGTTTATTTATCTTAATTAATATATTGCTGTGTCTATTCATAATATATTGATAAGAATCAATAAATCAGTTTGAATTGGAATCATGTCGTTCGATCAATTAGTTCCTTCAACACATCCAGCCGGGTTTTTAGATAGATAGGAAGATATTAGTGTAAGGGGTGGCTACAATTCATCACAAGGTTATATATGTACCGTATTACCCTTTTAACAAAGCTTTTGTTCCACCTTTCCAACCAATTCAGCACTCCTCCCCGTTGACCTCACCCGTTTCTTTAAACAGCGCATGCGTAATAAAAACAGTTATATCTGCCAATCATTTCTCAACCACACCCCGTTGCTATAGTAACGAAATGCCACTACATAACAAATTTATCACGGTTGATGTCATCCTAGTTGCAAACAACGCCATCTGTTGAATAAAGGTGATTTGTAAGATTTTGGACAACGATCTTAAAATATTGAATTCCTTCAACAAAATTCAAGTTTGGTTAGGAATCGCTTTTTTTTCGAGATATTATTGCTGGTGAACTTGTTATGGTCCCACGCCAACTCTACACAATTTGCTATGCATCTTAGCTCTCTTTCCCACAGTTGACGTTCTCCTTACTTGACCTTAGTTCAAAATTACAAAGGCCTTCCCCCAAGCCCTTCGTGTAGCTGATCAGTGGGACGTTAATATTCCCTCACTCACTCACTAGCTCTCTTTCTCATACGCCAAGCGCCCAGATAATCTGGCACTGGTATGAGGATTATAGAATAGAAGAAAAATGTGGTCATAAAGTTTTAAGATTGCTCCCTTATCACTGAGAGATCAATTCCATGAGATGATTTGGGCCAAATAGTAGGACATATTGCAAGAGAAAATAAGACCTTTAAACCTAATGGAGTAAAGGATCATTTTATAAAAGGTATAAAGAAGGTTTCTGATTTCAAAATTGGACGAATTGCATTAATAAGGCAACAACAACAAAAATAAATAAATAAATAAAATTAAATTAAATTAAAAACTAGAAAAAGACTTGGCAAATCCATGGACTTGTTGACGAAATGTGGTGGTAAACCAAATCTTAATTATATCTACTGATAGCAATTCAGAATTACAGAGTGGAGATGATCTGTAAAACATATCATGTGATGCAAAAATATTATAATACAAATATATATCCTCATAATCAATGTAGTGCCACTAAAGACCCACAGTGTAGAGGGGCTGATGGACGTTAAAATTGTTAGGCTTACAGCTCTCCGTTGGCATGGTGTGTTAGTTTGGAAAAAGGGGCACCCGTGATCAGATATCGTCCTCGTCACTTGACCATGGCCTTGTGTGGCCTTACAGTGCGACGTTAATAAACTCTCACTCCTTGTCAATGATAAATATTGACTTAGATTACCTCATTTTTGTAACTATTTGAAATGACATAAATACCACACTGTCGAAGCGATTTTAATATTGGTTAATTAAGTTAATTTGGAGACCAGTTAAGCAGTTCGCTAAGAAATAAGCATATTTTAGCAGGCAACGTTTTTCCTGGCCTCTCCAATCAAAGTTAAGTCCAAAGAGAAAAAAATATCGAAAAAAAATAATTGAATTAAATTAAATTTGTTGAAAATAGCATGTGTTTAAAATAAAAATTGATATTTTTTTTCTTTTCGAAATAAGTAAATAAGAAATAAACTACAGCTAAAAAAAACTAAAAAACATGCTTTTATACTGAACCCAACTAAAAAGTAAAAAAATAATCTTTATATAAGAATAAAATGATTAAGAAGAAATTAATGTCATTGGGTAAGAGCGTGGGGTGCTCTATATCAATTGTTATAATTTCTTACTTCTATTCCGAAATGCTGAGTTAGTGTAAAAATGTAGTACAAAGCACCCTTGCTTTTA
>BMAO01029652.1:0-16256 GCA_019973975.1 Trichonephila clavata | reverse complement strand
TTTACATAAGGAGCCTTTAGTGCAAATGAAGTTCTCTGTATGATTTGAAATTTAAAAAATGCAATTCAGATAGCTGAGTTTCTAATCAGCTTTAAGAAATATATATTTTTAAACCAAAGTCATGTTTCAGAAGGCTTAATCAAAAAATAAAGCAAGTTATTTCATTTCACGCGTCTTCACTATTATAATAGTGTAAATAGATGAGGTGCTAATGAAAACGTCGACAAATTACAATGATAATCAATAATACTATAACGCACTGGAATGCACATAAACCACTTTTAAATGAAATCCTTTAAATACATTTTGCTATGTAACTTGGGTTGATTGAATATAAGATTGTAATTAAATACATGCGTCAAAATAAATGACATTTATTTCATAAGTAGAGTATACGAGGAGAGAGAATGTCTTTTTCAGAGCACACCGATTCATCAATATAATTGGCAGGCTTCAAGACAGCGCTCTAGACAATGGAAAATACGGATAAAATAATTGATGTGGGAATCCCTTTTTTCAGTTACCCCCCATTCCTGGAATATCACAGACCATTCCCTTTTACCAATAATTGGAAAGATTTCTTTTATTCGATTTCCTCAAAGTGAGTGCATTTTTTATTTCAAGAGTCGGTCAATTGAAGTATCTTTTCTTTTCTCTTCTATTTCCGGAAAAGTTTCGTCCTTTTCGCTTTTAACCACGATTGCCTGTTTTTATTGGAGGAATTTAGCATGCTAACCATGCCTCCACCCCCGTTCGGCTCTGTTAAGATTCATTTATTTATTTTTTGTTCCATTATTTTCTCTACTCAACGCATTCATTTGCATTTACGTAAACGGGTTTTTGTTTTGTATTGAATTTCTGCTTTGTTTTTCTCGAGTGAGAGTTTGAATTTACTAACCTTTTTGCTGCGTGTTGTTGTTCCACGGCTTTGAAAAAAAACCGTCATTAATCGTGGTTACAAAACAAATGATTTAATTAGCAGCATGTAATTGATTAAAAAAATCGCAATTATGAAACAGAGCGTTAAAATTGTTTTTTTATTTTTAAATTGCTTTGTCCTAAATGATGTTATTTTACAGCTTATTAAATACATGACAGGAGATTTCAAAGTCCCGCAATGTTTATTTTAAAAATATTTTTATCGTGCTGACTTAACCCTCTCAGAGTTATTTACGAATCGGTTTGTATGTGTGTGTGTGTCTTAAGAAGTCAATTCTAGCTCAATGTTATCTTAACTCAAGCTGCCTACAATTATGAGATACATAAATATCAATGTGAAGTTTGCTTTTTTCATAATGTAATTTAGAATATTTTTAGTTGTATTCCATCGGATAATTCTTTCTGTGTGCCTTTTTCATTCTTCAAAGCGTATGTAAATGCATAAGAAACTGAACAAACACGCGTCGTTCTAATGTTTCCGTACACGTTTATTGCTTAGCTGATCTTCTATCTCTTTGATATTGAAAGAGAGTTATAGGAAGTAATAAGCGGAATTATTTTTAAGTATCATGTTATAGTGTTCAAACAGTAAAAAAGATTGTTAATTTTTCAAATTTTGCATTCTGCCTTCAAAAATAGAATGCAGAATGTATGAAAGTCTAAGACAATTACGCAGCCAGATCCTGCCACTTCAGAAGGTACACTTGTTTTTGCTCATAAATGTCGAGAGAAAGTGGGTGAAAAGAACCCTTTCGTCCAAGTAAGTCCCACTTATATATATACTTATATAGATTTAAGTCTGAGAATCTTTGTGGACTTTGAATGCATTTTATATCTCCACTTTCAAGATATTACTTTACGAATTGAGAACGGTAAGAGCTAACAGTATCATCCATGGATAAGCCTGAATATAAAGAACCTCTGAGAAAACATGCATGTGGTTCAAAAACGTCAGTTATAAATATTTTTACCAATTAACAGAATCTCTTCCAAAGACTTAAGAGACCGCGTGACTAATGGAGATTTTTCACTCATCAAAACGTCACCACCACCATACTCATCCCGTTCTAACGAGTTTTAAGGGTGGTAACGTCTAGAGAGGCCACGATTATGAGTTCTAATGTTGCTATCGCTCTAACATTTTCTTCTTTCCACGTAAATCTATGTCAAGTAAACTTCTGCACGTTTGGAATAATACATGTCATTCTCCGCGAGACTTACGTCAACTATTACTTAGAAATCGCTGTTCTTCTGATTGTAGTAAGCTCACAATACAGCAGTCTGGCTCGTATCCTTTAATTTTCGTTCATTACAGACAGAAATCGCTCTTTTATAACTGTTATTACTCTTAGTAGGCAATTATATTTTACATATGAATGTTTCCACTGGTTTGGCACCGTTTTCACTGTTTGGAAACTAAGTGTTGTGCACCATTTACTTCATTGGATACTTCTGTTTTGGAACAATCCATTTTGTAAAATTATAATGATTTTGCTATTTAAAACTAATTTATATATTCTCTTCAAGCAATTAAAATATTTTTGTGATACTTGAAATACCAACAAATTATTTATTACACAAAGTATCAAAACGCAGAGTCTCTGATTAACATCGTTAATTCATGTAAGTGCACATTACAGGCTTTTATGTTCCATTTAATCCTTTGATTTAAAAAAAAAATTCTAATTATGCACAATTTTTGGATATCTAATCATTTTTGATACACTGATGTTCTGTTTACTAATTGATAACGTTGTTGTCAAATCTAGATAGAAATTAGATTTTATTGTAATTAAAACTCTTGTATTTTAATTTTCTTACCTATATTTATGCGTTCTAATTATTTCAAGTGAATAATTTATTATGTTACTCCTCTTAAGAGAATTGTGAATTAGTATTATTATTTAATATATAAATGCAGATAGCAAAAAAAAAGATGAATCATAAAATTCTTAGTCTTATTTTTGTGAGTCCTGATTCAAATTTGAATATATTCTAAATAATTTATAGGGTGATTCCGAAAGAATTTTACGACAAGTTATCCAAAACCATTTCATATGCAAAAATTTTACTTTCAATTCTGCATATCACGAAAGACGACGACAGTAAAATGTATTAAATTTTCTCATATTCCAAGAAGATTAAAACAATTTAAACCAAACTGGAAATTAAATATTTAAATATCTCGCTGTCATGGAAAAATATTTATAAACGTATTTTAACCCTTAGCAATGTCGTGTTTCACTACAATCAATTACGTTTTGCTCCAATTCTGGAAAGATTCATTAAATACACGAATGTTTACAAAGATTTTTGAAAAATTATTCTAGAAATAGGATTATTCTTAGCAGAAGTATATAGTTTGTAGCCTTATACTATTTTTTCTATGTAACATATTGTGTGCAAAGTTAAATATCATTCCCTACAAATTTTGCGCATTTACACATTAAATAAGCAAAGGGAAATATTAAAAATGTTTCTTACTTCATTTTGAATAGAGTTTCTTGCTTAGTGGGTGAAATGTACTGGATAACTCTTACAAAATTAAAAATTTGGTTCTATGTTTGCTGTTTTGTTAAAATACTGCGCAAATAGTTTGATGAATAAACTATTAATATTGTTAAGGAAATATGCTGACATAGAGCTGAAATAAGGAATTATTTACTGAACAATAATTTATATACCTGTATATATTGTTGCAACACAATTCAAACAGATTTATTTTTATTTTTCTTGTTTAAACAGTTCAGTATTATTTTCCCAGCTGCATTAAACAGGGCTAGTTTTCCAACTTGATTAATAAATATTTTCTGTTTATATTCAAATATGGCAATAATATGGAAAAATTTCTTTAATTTTTCGTAATCATAATAAAAGATATGTGATATTAAGTATAATTCTCAGCGACATAAAAACAAAAGCTTTTTCACTTACAGTATCGAATTCGTACTTTCACGTTTATGATAACACTTCATATTTTCTTTTATAATTGTTATTTTAGCATTAATTTTTATTATAATATATATGATTTATGCATATTTCCATTACAAGCTTAAAATATTTTATGTAAGCACTGGAGCTTAGAGAGGTAACGTTATTTTAAAATAAATAACATATATTGTCGAGTTTCAATGCATATGTGAAGTTTTGATATTGTGTAATGATTTAATTAATTTTATAGAATAATAATGAATATGATGGAAATTTTGACCATTTATTTCAACAAAAATAATTGATTATTTAAAAGAATGTGAAGTCTCTGACTTTCAAAATTTTATAGTTGTGCAGAGATTTGTATATGCATAACCAATAAATTTCAAAAAATATACTTTTTTAGTGATCAACTAGTGAGAAAATTCTCAGTAATTTGAGATTACAAGTATCGCAAAGATACATTTAAAAATATATATATGCTAAGCTATAATGCTACTTAATAAGACGAAATTTAAAAAAAAAAAATTCTTTCAAAAGGGTAAAAAATATATAATTATATAAAAAAAAAATTATTTCCTCTTTCTAAAACGAAAAAAAAAAAAAAAAATCAAAGGAGTAGTACTTGAATACAGGTATAGTAATTTTTTTTTTATCACGTAGTGGATATTATGCAAATTATTTCGTAAAGATGCATGATTAAATATAAATTAAAACAAGTTATTCAAATCCTAAATAATAATTGAAACGTTTTAGCTATTGAAAGACTGTGAAAAATATTAATCAAACTTGGATTATTTAAATTACATATTTCAATTAAATATTTTCCAATAAAGTAAGTAATTTTTAAATTTTCATGTGCTAACCGTAAAGGTAGTAAAATTATTTTTAAAAAAATAGAGATATACACAAAACGATACCAGTAAGTCTGGCAAATTAAATAACGCACTGGATAAATAACGAATTAATGATATTCTTTGAAAAGTGATAAGCAACATACGGAACAATTAAAAACTGAAATATTCAAAAATGGGGTGACAAACCTGAAAAAGTTAAACTGGTTTTTTTTATATTTTGATGAATGATAGTTAATATTATTGCAATAATAAATAATATTAAAACAAAATAAAGATTTTGATTTTTTTCGTCTAAATTAAACTAGTATAAAGTGAAACATTTTGACAGAGATATTCATTTTATTAAAAGCTCTTGAAATAAATCTCGTATTTAAAATACATACTAAAGGTTTATACTTGATATTAAGGGTTAATTAGTTCAAGTAAAAGTAGTTTTCGCGAATAATAATTAAGCTGCAAAGTAGTTGTGTGCAAACCATCAGAAAGTGTCAAAAACCTATTAATAACTATGAGAATCTTGGAGAAATTAATTAATTCTGAAGATTATGAATTCTGAAAGTTATCAATGACGCTTAAACTTTTATAAGACTTTTATGCTGTCATGACATAATTCACATAATGAATTGGCTTAGCAAAATGTTTTAAGTAAAACACATTAAAGGGCAAGTGGTGTTTTCACTTCTGCGCGTGATAATCAAGTAGGTTGAAAAGAGGTTTACGTTTTACGAGATTTCGTCGGGCGATACGTTATTATTTAATGGAGCAGTATCAAATACTGCACATTATAGATAATTCAGATAATATGCGAACTTATTTTTGTTCATTTTGAGTGTCTGAGGTGACACAATTAAGGAGCTCAGATAAATCAGAACATTGATGAAAAGGATAGTTATTGTTTTTTAAATAAATTTACATGAAATACTTATAAAGATTCTTAATATGTATATTATTTATATCAGTAATTATTTTGGTTTCGAACGCCACATTGTAGAAAATAATGATATTGGAGAGTTACATCTTTTTAAAATTGTTGCATTCATTAGTTAACTTAGCATCTCAGTAATGTCATCAATGCAAGATAAATAAAACAGTATCAGTTTTATTCAATTTATTTATTATACTAATTTCATACCTATAGCTACAAGCACATTCAATTTCAGCTTTATGAGAAAAATGTACCCTATCGTATTTTTTTAGACAGTCACGTGACGAGAATGGCAAACCATTCTAACCACCCTGCTAAACTGAGAATTTTGAGCCTCAACACATTTGATGGGAATCAGCTCAGGTGTCTTTAGTTCAGCGTTTCTCAAACTGCGGGGCGCGTCCCCCTTAGGGGGCGTGACAAATCAACGAGGAGGGCACGAGCATATAGAAAAGTCGAAAACAAAAGATTATTTAAAAATTTATTAATTTACTAAAATTAAACAAACAAAATACATTCTGGCATAATAAAAAATAAGATACACTAATATAATACTCTGAAAAATGTATCTCAGTACTGCACAATATATATTTTATAATTAATTTAACAGTACTAAATTAAGAGAACAAGTTTAATAATTACCAGTGACCCTATGGGATTGTCATATGTAAAATTATATACAAAAATTAACACATATCTTGATAATTTGTATGGTTTATAGTTGATCCCGTAACTGCCGATTAAGAGTTACATGATTCGATACCCAATTCCAACAGTTTTCCACGTAGGCTCGGAGTGTGTTGGGGGGGGGGGAATAAAGAAGCAAATAATTTGACATAAGTAAATCCTTCACAAACATTGTCAAGGTCCTTGTATTGCATTCTAAAGTCTTCGGAATAATTTTTTGCATAGCAGTGCGCAGAAAAGTTCGTACTTCGGAAAGACGTATATATGCGTCCTGAAAAATAAACAGTTTGACTGAGCGAGACGTTTATATACTCCGGTGACATTTGAGAGATTATTCATTCCTTTGCGCTTCTAAAGTGAATAAGGGTATTTAAAATTGAAAACAATCCTTTTCTTCCAATGTTGCTGTACTTCATTTAGTCCATTTACTTTCAAATTATTGTTACTTACAGAATAAAAGATTCATGACGTGTTTTATCAAACTAACTAAAAAAGAATTTTTTTGGTATAATTTTTTTTAAAACAAAACATTATAATATTTTTTTTTTGAAAATTTAAAACAACGTATTAAGAAGAGAATGCTGCTTTGCTCCCCATATTGTATATAGCAATCTATTCAAAATCTTATTTTCCCGTCCAAGACATCTGCGAATCCCAAATAAAAATTGTCTTCTGCAAACACAAAAAAGGTGTGAGAGTATTTACCTTTCCATGCCAAATGTAAGACTATGATAATATATTCAAACGCGGTAGACAACGGCGTCTTCCCCGGATCGATAACTTATCATCATATAAATACAATTTTTCTTGTCAATATTGCCGTTATCTTTCCGAAAATAAAGTGTGGAGTAAGAAATGATATCTTGGAACTGCAAAGACATCTAGAAGAAGAAAAAAAAAAAACGAACCTCCACTTGAACAGCAAAATACATTTGCTTCTAATTTTAAAATCCGTATCTTTTCTGCATATTTGAATAGAATCTTCAGACTTTTGGGAACCTGCCAAGCGTCTAACTTAACAACTTTGTACAAGCAATCCATTACACAAAAGAAAATTTGCTTTTGCAGTCAGAGTTTCTTTTATTTCTTTTTTCCTACTTGTTACGAGTGTATGTTTTTATTAAACTCTCCTGCCTGACGAGTGTTTTAGAAACCATGTGGGGAAAAAAATTAACAGGCACAACACACATTCATTGCTCGTATTTTTCATAAAGTCGCGGCACTTAATGCTGAAGAATTGTTACGGCTTTTTAATTGCTTTCCACCTCCCAAATTGTTTTAATTTTAGAGACTCTTTCTGGTATGGGATTGACTTTAAACCAGTATAGCTGACAGTTCTACTTTTGGCTTCTAAATATACTAAGCACGGTTGAGCAACTTTACAACTTTATAATTATTTAACATTTTTCCAGTTACCTTAATTATGTAGAAAATATTCATGTATGACTAATTTTGCTTAATATATTTTAAATGTTTACGAGAAATACTGCACAAAGGGTTTTCATTCTTTTCAAGCAATTAAAGTGTCTGAATGTATTTCTAGAATTTTCTATGTTTGTGAATTCTTTTTTTGCAAAAAATCAGCTTCTATGCTTCTATTTTTTCAATTACCTAAATCTTTAAAACATAATGTTTTTAATATGTAAAATTAGCATTATATTATATTAAATCATCGTTAGTAATAATCGTAATTTGTGAAAATGATTTATTTAAATAGATTGCTATTTAATCTGTTTTCTGTAATCATTTTCAGAGATTAGAATTCTGACAAAATTAACCATATTTGAGTTTCTTTTTTGCATAATTGACGCGCTTATATAAAACTAAGATATTTAACAAGTTTCTTGAAAATAATCCCTAAAGTGTAATAAGTACTTATATATTACACAGTCGACCAATTTCGCTAAATGAAAATACATTAGCAATTAAATAAATGTCAACAAATACTGTCATCGTTACAATTATAATATTCGAAACTATCCATATATGGTTTCCCCTATTGGCTGTATTTCATGTCATTTGGCTCCTTGTTTTGATTTGACTAAATTGGTATACGGTGTAATAATTAGGCAATGTTGAATGATAATATGAAATCTGTTTACGTTATAATGAATTTACTGTGAAACTCCACTCTGAAGACTTATCTACATATATTCTAGCTAACCTAGTTATCAGTGAAAAAAGATTACTCTTCTTCATATAAACTAATTTAATTTTGTATCTCCTATATATATATATAAATAGTTTTTTTCAAAAAACAAAAATAGCAAAGTAATGCAATGCAAAATAAAGCAAATAAAAGACAAAGAGTATATTAGGGTCATTAAAAATTCAGAAATTGTGAAAATGATTATTGTTTATAAAATTTCCGTATTCTACATTTGATGTTTAACAAACATGTTGAAAGCTTTAATATTAAACGATTTGTGAAAAATTTTGGCCTGTAGAAATGTGTGAGCGGTATCCATAGTTCAGCAAGCCCGTAAACACTTACTAATATTCACCAAACATCTGAACATTTTTGGTGTTCCAAAATATGTAAAGGAGTTTCACTCTTTAACAAGTAAGTGAAAAAATTCAATGTTAAAAAGGTATAAATAATTTACAATCTTTATTCAATGTATAAACAGTTTAAATTTCTTATAAATTTGTAAATATTTTTAAAATTCATACATTTTTAAAAAAATATCTGAGAAAAAACTAAATGAAATTTTGATGAAAATTAATTCATATTATTTAGTAAAAAAAATCTTTAAGTAATTTTTTGGCAAAACTGTTTGAAATATTGAAGTTAAATTCCTATAATTTACAAACATCTATTTAAAAATGTGTGAATTAAAGATTGACTCCCCTTGATCTTTTCACGATTAAAAAAAGTTTGACTACAAAAATGTTCAAATAAAAATCAAATTGGGGATGATATAACGAGTTTTATGATTCTTGATCCTCATAACTGAATTCAGGTGAAAGATATCAATATTTATATAAAAATGTAACAAGAGGTAAAATAAAGATTTTGTACGATATAACATCATGTTCTAGCCAGATAGAAATTCTAATTCTAAATCAAATCATACAGCTTAATTTGTCTCAAAACTTGCATGCCAATTATTAACTGACACAAAAAATTTCACTGATCACTCTCAAAACCAGATGCTAGTTGTAGAATTGTTTTTCTTTTTAAATAATTGAGTACTTTAATTTCTTGTGTGCATTCGAACAAATGTTTCAGTTTAGATATTTTTTAAAAATGAATTCAGAAAGCTCTATAAAATTCAAAAGATAAATTTATTTAAGTCAAATGAAATGATTTAACAAGTATTTATAAATATTGTAACAGTCAGAAGAGAATCGTCAAAAATTAAATTAATTTCCTGTTTTCCGCTGAAATAAAACTAAAAAAGAATACGCATTAATGAAAGGCAAGATAACAAATTTAAAGTATTTTTTGCTTTCTTCACTTATTAATTCATTAAATAAAACCAGAGTTGTATGTAAATAAATTAAAACCAACACTTTCTTCGACAATAAATGTTTTGTTTTCCTGAGGCTAAAATATTTTATTTGGTATCCTTTCTATTATGAATTGCAAAGTACACTTAATCGCAAGAAGTTTGTGAAGAAAATTAGACACATGTTTCAAAAGAAAAATGATTTAATTTTTTATTTACTGATTTAAATAAATAATACAAACATTATTAGTGAGTAAACTCTTTTGTTTTCCTATTTTGTAATAAATGTCCGTCTGAATTTCTTTAAATAACTGTACATTATTTTTCGGAAAAAAAATAATATTATTTAATTAGATAGAAGTAACTAACACGATTTTGGAACATCATTTCATTTCTTTCTTACTTACTTATTATATTTATTCCTTATTACTCATTAATGAATAAATTAAATTGGTTACTTACTTCAAATAATCATAGAAAAAGATTTTTACGTTTCAAAGCATTTCGCTCCCCCCGAATTTAAATTATGATTTACAAAAGTGAAAATATATTTCCACTTCTTAAAACTATTGAAAGACTTACGTATTAATTTAAAAGTTAAGAAAAAATTATTATTTATGGACACAATAATTTTTTTAAAGCTATTATTTTGCACATTCGAAAAAGGCATTTATTTCATCAATTAATGTTGTATAATGTTTGCATTTGCTTTTTAGAGCCTCTGCCATTTTCAGTAAATATATAAGATAGTTGATGAAATTAAATTTTCTACATAATGTACTTAACCTCGGAACTTCTATATTTTTTTTTAATTACAAATAAATGAAATGAACCTAAAAACAAATTTGTAATATAAAAGACAAAAGGTGCATTCTTCGATGTAAAGTTGAAACAGTCTTTTATTTTATTTTTTCGGCAAAACTGTTTTTGTGATGAAAATAGTATTTATTATTTTGTTATAGCGATGAAAAATACCTGAACCAAGACAAAAATAATAAAGTATTAAATCCGGAACTCCCAATTTAAAAAAAGCACAGAATAAATTTCAAAATATTAGTTCTGAGACAAAATGCAATCCATTAGGAAAAATCCTTCAAAAGTATCAGTAGTATCGTAAAATAAACTTTTTAGAACTCAGGAATATTTAAAAAATATTTTTAAATTTGTTGGATGTAAGTATTTATTATAACGTAAATTAAAATGTTTTATTTATAATGTCGTAAATAAAGCTTTTTGATTACTAAAATTTTAGAGCCCCTTCACACCAATTATGTACCAGTGTAACTCTGAAATTTTTGAGATACGCGCAGACGAGAAGTTACAAAAAATAACTAATGGTTTTAATTTGAAAATACAAAGTATTTTTAACACAGCAGATGGTTTTTTGCTGACTTACTTCAAGTCGTTTAGCGTCGGATAAATTCTAGACAGAAGAGAAAAAGTATTTAACACGAGAATATTATCGCGCGCGCGTGCTATGATTTTCTATGATTTTAAAGCGAGATTAAATGCGATAGACGAATGCGTTCAACGACTGCCATTAGCATTTGGTGATTAACTTCCATGTCGTATTACTGTATTCAAATGGTTTAAAGAATTTTGCAGGTATCCCAACTCTCTTCAAGATTAAGAACACACAGGAAAGCCATGTGGTCGGCAATAATCCCGGATAATGTGTCTGACATATGAAAAATGTTAATTAATGATAATATATATACCTACCAAATAATACAGATAGAACTTGAAATTGGAACCGCAGCCATACACAAAAATAGTCATGAAGAATTACTTATGAAAAAAGTAGTTTGCCGGCGGGTTTGTAATAATCTAACTGAACACCAAAAAGAGGATCGTGTCAGAATCAGCAAAGAAATACTTAAATTTCTAAATGATGATTGGACACTACATCATTTGTAAAATTGTAACAGATAATGAAACCTAAATACCATTATTTGACGTTCCAATACGTTAAGAAAGCAAAGCAAGGGTATTTGAAGGTGATCCCACGCCAACAATGGGGAAAAGACAACGAGCAATGAAAAAGGTAACGTATAACTTTTTCTGCAGAGGTACGGGTTGGGTCAAGGCCATCAAGTTGGAAGGACAGAAGACAGGAATAGCAAACTGCTATACCACTAAATATTTTCCAGAAATTCCCCAAGAAATGAATGTTAGGGGAGTAATGCTTCACCATAAAAATTCATCTTCCCATGCAGCCAGATTAACAGTTGGTTTTCTTTAAAAAAACAAAACAAATTAAAGTGATAGAACATCCGCATTCTTTGGATCTAACTAAGTGTGACTTTTATTATTTTTAATCTAAATTTTAAAAAAAAAACACTAAAAACACTTTTTTATGTTAATTGGACTAAAATGTAAAAAAAATAATAATTCTTAATATAAGAATAAAATAATTTACGCGAATATTAATGTCATTGGGGTAAAAAAGTGGGCTGATCTATATCAATTGTTATAATTTCTTTCTAGTTCTGAAATGTAGCGTAAAAATGAAGTACAAAGTAAACCCCACAGTTTTACCACAGTGATATTATTTTTCTCGTAAATCATTTTATTCTTATATTAAGAATTTTTTTTTTTTTTACTTTTTAGTTCGATTAATCATAAAGGCATTTTTTAGATTTTTAAACTATCGTTTATTCATTAAAGAATTAATCTTAAATGCGTTATTTTTAGAATCTAGAATATTCATTGGCATCCAATCAGTTCATCTCACTTCGAACTTCAATAAAATTAACTTTTTAAACTGAAATAACCATTTCATTGCTCAATTAACATATTTAAGTTGTAACACTTGTACATTGTTTTCAAAATTTTAGAAAAATTTATCTCGCCCGCCAAATTTAATTCTTCACTTTTGGCCTTCAATCGAAAATATTTGTTTATCCCTGAATTAAAAGATATTTTTTTTAATTCCATTTTCAGAAAAAAAACTAGACAATTGTTTATATTATGGCAAAAAATTGCTGATGCACGTTTTCGCTTTTAGGGTTCCCACTTAATGTATTGTCGTCAAGTATGGAAATGGTATATGGAATTAGTCGCCAAATCTGGAAATGGTATAATGAATTAGTCGCCAAATCTGGAAATAGTATAATGAATTAGTCGCCGTACTAGGAATCATTATCCCGGATAATCCTGATTAGGACAATGGAATAAAATTATGAAATTATTGTATTGTCATAGGTCCTTGACAAATGCGCAAAATTTCGAATTCATCTGACCTTTTAAAAAAGTGGGTAAAAATTGAGTTCAATGATTCCGTTACATACAAGTGAAGCTTATAATAACGAAGGAAAGGTTAAAAGAAGCTAACATGCACGTCGTTTTAATTCAGAAGAAAATATTGATATGGCTATAAAATAATTTTTTCATCAATTCCGAGAAATGAATGGTTTGAGGTATTTAATCTGTAGAAAATGTGTCTACAAAAGGGCACTGATGCCACAGGAGACTACTTTGAACACTCCTAAAGTTTTGTAAGTATAACTTTAAAAACCTAAATGTATCTCAAAAAATTTAAGATCGACCCCTTGTATATCCAAAAAGTCAAAAAACTTAAGGATAAATTTTCTTAATAAAATAGTATTCGAAACATTACTTGTATTTCTTTATATTTTGAAAATGGGAGTAACAAATCAAACACGTATATGGCTAGTACACACAACACACACAAAGAAAAAAGTCATTTTGTTTAAAATGGAATCAACCATATTAGAACAATATATGTAAAATTTAGCTGCAATGGGAGACACAAATACTTATACCTTGTATGGCATTATATTTAAACTGTTGGTTTATTTATTCTGATTTTATACAAGCGTGTTATTTCCTCCTTGCAAAGAATAAATTACAGTATATTAGGGTTTTGCATATTAATGTTACCAATACGTCACGTTATTATTTATAACCTTTCGCATTGTCGAAACAAATGTATTTAAAATATTTTATTTATCAGTACAATATGTAAATTTTTATATAAAAAAAATCAAAGAGTAAAAATAATTTGTCTATTATCCTACAGTAGTGATCTCGCATAAATGACTCTTCGCAAAATTTAAGAATAAATATGATAGTGTTTTTCAATTTGGCAATGCAAATTTTACATTTTTGTCACTACTCCTTACAATCTAATAAATTGCTGATTCCTTCATTCGTATGCATGAAATGTATTTTAGAGAATCTAAAAGTTAATTATATAAACCAAATTTCTTATTTAATAAATGTTTGTATATTATTTGAAATGTTTATATAATCAGAGTTGTTTTTAACACGCTTTTATAAGTTTCACTTGCATGCAACGGAATCTTAGAACTCGATTTTTACCCACTTAAAAAGATCGGATTGATTCGAAATTTCGCACACTTGTCAAGAGACCGATGACAATACAATAATTCATAATTTTGTGCCATTGTCCTTTTCAGGATCGTCAGAATAAGGGAATCAGATTGGCGACAAATCCATATATCACGTCCAGATTTGGCGACTTATTGCATATTTCATTTTTAAATTTGGCGACAAGTTCCATATACCATTTCAGACATGGCGACTAATTTCCTACATCATTTCCAGATTTGTGAATAAAAGAATAAGTGTAACCTTAAAGTGTTTTGAATTTAACGCTAATTACATATGCAAGTATAAAATACACTTGCGGTTAAAAGAAATAAAACAAACAAAAGAAGTGTCTATATCTGAGAAAGTGGAGGGTGGCGTGTTAGCAATTTCTAACCATAATATAAACATTTTTCTGAAAATAAAATAAAAAAAAAAGGCTCGAGCATGTAAAAAAATAATTGCGTTCTAACTGCTAATATTTTTTATTTTTATAAAGCAATACGCTTAGAAATGATGATACGAATTAACATAAAGGAACACGTTTAAAGGTGAAAAAACGATTGATACTTCATATTACCATTTTAATAACTCGTTTCTTTAATGTCTATCAGGGTGGAATTTTGTAATTGATTTTAAACTGTGTGACTTTCCGAGAGCTAGAGACTTGAAATTCGAGTATAGCTCGGAAGTGGATGACAATGCATGAAAATGGGAAAAAGAAAACAAAAACAAAAAGGAGGAATTTATAATATTTAATCCGTAAAAACATGATACATTAAAATTTATATATTCGAACTTTTTCTTCTTACACACTTTTATTTGTTTGACCTGTTCAAAAGAGACGGGAATCTAATATAACGATCCGAGGCCACGTAAACGGAGAGAATAAATACAGTTCAGACCCGTTAATTATATCCATTGAAGAGCAAGACTAATTCCACAGCCACGTAATTCCAGCTTCAAAATCAAACTCAAGGATAAATTCAACAATGAATAAATGATAGCTTAAAAAACTAAAAAACACTCTTTTATTGTAGTTCGAACTAAAAAATGAAACATAAATTATAGTTTGAAAAAAAACTAAAAAACACGCTTTTTATACTGAATCGAACTAAAAAGTAAAAAATAATTCTATAAGAATAAAAGGATTAACGAAAAATGAATGTCATTGGGTAAAAGCGTGGGGTGTTCTATAAATTTATAATTTCTCACTTCTATTCCAAAAAGCTGAATTAGTGTAAAAATGTAGTACAAAGCACCCCACGCTTTTACCACAATGCCATTCATTTTCTCGTTAATCATTTTATTCTTATTAAGAATTATTTTTACTTTTTAGTTCGATTCAGTAAAGCGTTTTTTATTTTTTTCAAACTATAATTTATTTATCTATATTGTAAACGATGTAACTCTTAACCCGAGCTTTTAGTTTTAAGGGTTACAACTGTAAGCCTGTTCTTAATTTTTGTGTAAGAGCAAAATGTTTCGCTTTTGATCTATGCAGACGATTTCCCATGCAGTAAATGTTTTTAAAAGAAGACACTATCTATGTTTTGAACTTGAAATTTTTTAATAAATAAATTTGATTTTGGATATTATTGTGCATGTTTTGAATGTACAGTGCATTTTAATGAAAGTAAACCATGGAGTATAAATATATTATTCTAAAGACTTATATGTGTAAGAGGCATACTCAATACTATGTAATGGAGAATTGCAATAATATAATCTGAACTACTTAAGTTGAAAATTATGTTGTTTCAAAATGTTCCTCAACACATAAAATATATTTAATATGTTTGTGAACTTAAAATACAGAAATTTTGATTCAAAGTTTCATATATTGGTCACCAAAGCTTTATTGATTTAGTTTCGAATAAAGGATACCAGACACTTTTCAAATGCTTGTTTCCATGAGTAATGCAATTAATTTTCAAAAATATGTTACAACAGAGAATTTTTTTTATAATTCGTATTGAATTTTAGTTATTGAAAATATACTATTTTGACCAATCCATTTGTGTATTATATACTTTATAAGTAATAAAGATTCCAAGAAAAAATTTGAAAATATAGTAAAATTTATAAAAAAAAATTTAATAAAGTAGTTTA